>OY744481.1:288065243-288167243 GCA_963556165.1 Tipula helvola
GTTCGCCCTGCTGACTTATTGTGTCCGCCATTTTGTTCATTTTTTGCGTTAATTGCTGTATGGTGGTGTTATTTGTGTCCGTGTTGTTGTTGTTACATTTGTTTGCTTGCGTCCACTTAACATATCCGCAAATGATCCATTCTCTTTGTTCACGTACGTGCTCTTGGTAATCGGTATTTGTGCTGGCTTCTTGCTTGCGATCTTTTCTCCTCAATTTTTTCGTTGTAGCCTGTTCAATGTTTTTTGATAGGTGGGACAACCCTTGTACGATGCTGGATGTCCTTTTGTATGACAATTTACACAATAGATTTCATCTTTTGCGATTGTTTCCTTTATCTCGCACATCCCTGGCTCATGAGTTTGTCACATTTGACACATCTATATTGGAGATTACAGTTTGCCGCTACGTGGCCAAAACGCTGGCATTGATAGCACTGTGTGATCTCGTCTTGTTTTTTAAGTGTCTCCCATGTAATTGTCTGGTAGTTTATACGTTTAATGTTATAAATGAGTCCCATATTCGTGTCAGGCGAACATTGAACGATATAAAGTGGTAGTTGTGTTTGTTTTTTTGTTGAATGTTTTGTTTTCAACTGTGTTACATAAATTATTTTAATGCCGTGTTCTTCTATTTCATTCTGTAACGCGTGGATTTAGGTTTCTTCAGAAAACAAATTAAACTCCAAAACCCAGAAAGAAAAAAATACAAACAACGAATATCTATCGTTATAAAGCGTATACACAAAAAATTGTTTTTATTTTAATTATATAAATCAATTAAAAAAGAATGATTTAAATACAATAATGTATCAAAAAAAAAAAAAAAAAAAATCATTAAACAGAATATTTATTATTGACAAAAATTAACAAAAAAAAATTCCGTAAAATAGTAATAAAACCAAATTCGGCAAATGGTTTGTTCTCCGTGTTTCCAGCATGACACGACATCTATAAGAACCAAAAGAAAAAAAAATATGTTAATAATAACTAAATAATCAAAATTATGAATAATAAAACAAACAGAACCCGCCATCTTTTCTTTAATTCAAAATTTGCTCAATTTGGTGAGTTTTTAATAAATACTGTTGGGCGCCATCTTCAAAAGAAGAAACCTTCCACACGTAATAGTTTTTCCGGCTATCTCAAAGAAGCGATTTGAAACTTTAGGGTGTGGATTTTAGAACAAATTCTTTTATTTAGAAAAGATGGAAAAAAAAATTTTAATTATTAAGAAAAAACTTTATAACTCAAAACAAAAATCAACAGAATAATTGAAAATATTTATACAAAAAAAAAATTACAAATATCTGGATACGCTCACCCAAAATTTTCCTTTACTGCATCTCCGCAATATAATGTATCCCACGTGGTCCAGTACCAAATATCCAAACCAAACTAAAAAACGTGCCGCACAGCAAATAAAACCAATACATTCCGATTTATTTATTGCCTCAATACAACAAGATAACGTCTTTTTTCGGTACTCTACTCAAAATGGCTTACCACGGCTAACACACGTGTCTCCAGATTATTACACAAAAAAAAAACATACAAAATCTGGTTTTGGATTCAATTTATCTTTTGAATTTAACCAATGCAAAAAAAAACACCATCAAAATCACTGATCCCGTATTTTATGCACTCAACAGAAAGTTATATATATTTATATTATGTTTTGTCTTTTGTGACACAAATAATCAAAAAAAATCCATACTTAACTCAAAAACCAGTTGTTCGCAATATAATTACGATCCTCTTCAATAAACAGGTGAATTTTCTCCCGTATCCTTATCGCTCGAAACCACGTTGGTCAAACAAACCAAACTCGAACATGTTGTATCCACAAAAAAAAATCCAACGCCAATCAAAATAAATATATTTATTTCTATAAATCGTGCTGGTCCAAAACTCGAGATGTGTCTCGTTCAAAAATCCAAATCCAAGAGACCAAATCCAATCACACAAAATTAAATTTACCAATTTTCATCTTCTTCTCATCCATTTCGTTCTTCATCTCTTGGGTTACCCCTCCAATCCATTCTTCTTTCTTCTCGTTCGCAATACAAAAAAAATTGGGTTCGCGAGAGGTATATATTGGAAATGGGGAAACGATAAACATTTTCATTTCTGAAGATGATCATTTTAAAACAAAATAATTATTGCGATCGTATACAATTACAAAAAAAAAATTCGCTTATCATCCAACAAATAATTATTTCAAATCAGGGGCTTTTGAAACCCAAAACAAAACAAAATATTTGCTCCAGAGACTAAATTTATCTGGTTCTTTTTCAACCCGCTACAATTCTAAATGTCGGCCGTGTCCTCATCTTCATGTAACCCTTTTAAAACGATTGTTTTAGGTTTTTCTGTTTTTGGTGTGTAAGTGAAGAAATTGGTTTGCCACATCTTTCAGAATTCCTTTTGCCGCATTATATGTTTCGCGATTGTGTCCATTTGTAGTGTGTGTTTGTTACTTGTCACTCTTTTTATGTTAAAGTTGACCATATTCGATGCTTTAATCACCGCGATGGTATCCTTAATTTCTTGGTCGTGTATATGGATTGGTGGTGGTCGCATATTCTTTTTTGGTGTCGTATCTGATGATTCGTTTTTATTATTACTGTTGTTACTTGTTGTTGGCTGTTGTTGTTGTTGTACCACTGGTAACGTCTTTGTTTTAATTTGTTGTTGTTGTTGCTGCTGTTGATTATTTTTTTGTTTGGGTTGTTTTCCCGTCGGTATTGTTGGTGTTGGTGTTTTCTTTTTATTTAGATTCTTCTTCTTGATTAATTGGAACGGCGGTTGAATTCTCCTCATCACCGCTCATGCTCTCGTCTACGTCCTCGATCGTATTTTCCTGCTCAAGGTGTTTGAATCTATTGGATACCTCAATCCCTTCCACCGTTAGATCGTTGCGATGTTGATTTTTTTTTAATTCATCTAAATTGTTTTGTTGGATCTTCATTTGATTATCCATACATTCGATGTGTTGTTCCAATTTGATCAACATTTCCTTGAGTCGATGATTTTCAGCGGCTAGTTTAATTTTTTCGGTATCCATTGTGTCAGCGTTCAATGATAGCCTTGACCTTGCCTTTAACCGTTGCTCGTTTGTTTTATTTTCGCTGATTTTTTCGGTCGATTGTGACCGTTCACGCATTGCAGTTGTTATTGTCGTCGCTGAATCGCCTGTTAGCGTTTCGTCTAAATCAATTGTGTCGTATGATTGATTTTCATCTACCACGATAATTTTTTTGAAGGGATCCTCAATCTCTTCACTACCATGTGCTCGTTTAACTGTAGTCGATGGGCCCGTTACTTTTGTGGCGTCAGTTGACGCCTCACTATTTCCGTTAACCCTGCCACGTTGCCGGGTTTTCGCTTATATTTTTTTTCGAATTTTGTTTTTTCACTTTTTTATATTTGTATTTGTATTTTGTCAAAAATCGTAAACTTTTATTTGACCCGTTGTATTTGGATCGTACAAAAAGGGAAAAAAAAACCGGAATTTTTATTTTCACACTGAATATATTATTTTTAACACGAGAGTTTGTGCGTTTTTAATCACTAATTCACTTTCTCACTTTAACCGTTATATATTGCAAGCGGACTAGTTTTAGTAATATAGCTACCCGAACGAATTAATTTGTATTTGTATTTACACGGAATGTTTGTGAAATATTCATATTATAATCATTTAATATATAGTAAAAATGTGAAAATTATTACTCTAGACTTACCAAAATAATTAAGTTTGGCACAATCTGGCAGACAACAGTTGTAGAAATGTTTATATATATATATATCTAACAGTGTAACTGTTTAATGTTTATCTGTGTGTTCTTGTATAGTTCATCAGATACAACACATTTTGGTTTATTTTCACTACCAAAAACTAAATTCACTTAATTTTTTACTTTGTTCACATACACGAATGTTTGTGTGCTTCACTATTATGTACTTTACTGATTATTTATTTTAAAAATTAATTACGATATAACTATGCATTATTCTAGATGATATTAACTAACCATAACCGTTATTGAATATTCTAGAACCCGAAACCGAATGATATGAAAAAATAAAAAAACTTTTTAGCACATGGTACACTAAAAAGAAAATAATTTTAATCACTTATAACTAATTAACTGTTATTTTCACCGTAATTTGTGTGATCATGAATAGTTCTTCAGATTCGACACATTTTGTATTATATTTCACAGATATAAAAATAAAATTCACTTATTAATACGTTCCACTGCACGAATGTTTGTGAGCTTCACTGTTATGTGTTTATATGGGAATAAACTAAATGTTTCATAACTTTTAATTTTACGAGATGTATTTGTCTTACAAACTATACATTATTCTACTAATTAAACACTATCCGAAACCACTATTAAATATTTAAAAATCAAAAAAAATTTTGTATATCAAAAAAATTTTTTTATTCCCATAACCACTTTATCACTATATTATCACTAACTATCACCATTTTAATTGAATTATTAATATTAATTATTAGCACTATATTAATTATTATTAAATTATTCACTTATTATCACTATTTATTATTAAATTAAACTATATATTGAATTTAGAAAACCGCATGGTTTGCAAAAAAATATTTTTGCTAAACCATAAAAACATTCGATGATGTTTACGGTTAATTCTATTGTTGAATTTTATTTTATATTTTTTTTTAATATTTAAGAGCACTTTTTATTTTATGATGTTGTCCGGTTGACGATCGATCACAGACTGTTGTTCCCAGAATGGTTGTTCAATGTCAGAATTATGGGTTGTGTTGTTGTGGTGCTGAAGGGTGTAACTGGCTTGCACATTTTGCCATCTTGAGAACCGATTAATATTAATATGCTAAACTGAGGGTTCAGACACTGCCATAATGAGTTCCAAGAATTGAGAATACTCTTAAACTGGATTAATAATGTTTACATTTCGTTCGTCTTCATCATTGTGTATTTTTCACTGAACTTAGATGATACTTGTTGGTTTTACCCCAAACTCGCCGAGTTTCCTCTTAGCTCACACGAAATTTGTACCATGGTCGGATATAATCTCGATGGGAGCACTCCTATAAGATACAAATCACTGCAGAACTGCAATGAATGCTTCAGCCATCTTATCGTCGTTACAAAGTTCGATGTGAACTGTATAGCAAAGCAAATGAATAGACAAATGTATCCATTGACAGTTAGAATACAACCTCTTCTGATTCTTATCTTCAGATACAAAGGGCTAGCGTAGCCCACACCATTTGGTAACAAACGGACAGGTTGGCCTGATTAAAGCCTAATTAAACCTATCAGTTGCTGTGACGTAGATGTTCGTTGTCTTTGACGTTCTACACATATGTAAATGTATGATCAACCAGAATTTTTGTCGGAGAATACTGGTTAGTAACGTATGCTCTGAGTGTACCAGTAGTACAAGTAGTGCCAAGTTTCCCATGCAATATTATTGGAAACCTAATATTGAATGAGTCTTCTAATTTACCTAGTCTCCCTCCGGATAGGGAAATGATTCAATTTTTTATACTAATTTTTTTGTTTTGTATTTTAGACAATTTCACTAGTAAATTTACTTCGAGGCGTAAAACTGTTAAAATTGTTGAGGAATTACTATAAATCACCCAAATTTCGTTATAGCTGCAATGAAGATATGATCGATATTACATCGATATAAAATAAAATTGGCTTAATGGCAGGTGTTTGTTAAATCTCAGTTTCAATATGTTCTCCTTTAGTAAATTGGCTGGGTCCTGCCATGGGGAACCAAACATTTGTTTGATAATTTGAAAGTTTACTTTCGAAAAATTGTTACTAACAAAACAGTTGAAAATATTTGACACATTGAGAAAGGCTATTTAATGGTGAACCTAAATAACTTACGATTGGACTCCCGGGATAACTTTATATAATTTCGGTAAACTGGATAATCGAGGCGTCGTGTTCTTGTTACTATGAATTTCTTCAGCCCTTGTGCGATCTAATTTTCTTAAACGTTCGCAAGCCGAAATAATAGCAATTTTGTTTGAATCGAATTAAAGTTAAATTTTCGAATTTCAAATAAAAAGATTTGAGCCCTTATCCTCTAATTATAGCAGATATAAAGAGCGGAATTTTAAAATTTTAAGTTTTCTAAATTCTGTACGGAATGTAGAGATATGTATACTGCGAGAAAGTAAATTTTGATCAAACGGCTTTACAAGTTTAAATTTAAAATTCAGTTTATAAAAATCACCTGTGCTTATTACGTAATTTTTACTTCTATAATCTAAAAATTCATTATTCAACAGCAATTTTTTCGCAGACTTTTTTTTATCGGTCGCCATATGAGAATAGATACTGTTTTTGCATGTTAGTTTTATTAGCACTCTTTTGCAGAAATGCACCTCAAAAGTGCATTGCTGCAACATTCAGTTATTTCCTAAAGTTCTCTTAGTATTAACAATTTAATGTTTCCACAAAAAAAAGTTTCCTACTGCTTTTGTACTACTTATATCCCAACATGGTATACATACATAGTAACAATGCATAGTTAAATAATATGGAAACACACGACACGATTTGTGTTTTTTTAATGTATTTTTTTGTCGGTACTACTAACGTTATTATATGGGGGATCGAAGAAAAACTAAACGTTCAAAAATGTTTTCCTCTTATGTACAACGTTTTTCTACTTGCCTAACCAAGAACACAAAAAAATATTCGCCGATGTGTGTTTGTCTTCTGTACACGTTTATCTCTCGTTCTATTTAATACTGGTGGTATACACGATTACTTTTTATTCTGATCATGCCCCCAAGAACATTCAGACTTTAAAACTTCACATACTTAAAATAAAAAAAATGAAAAACAACAAACAAAAATGTGGAAATATAATTTTCTTCTTGAAAAATACAAAGACGATGAAAATCATCACCGAAAATTGAGAAAACGATTTTCATTTTACTGTATAGTACTTTAGTATTTCTCTTACGTTTGCCGTTTTCTTGTATTGTTACCAAACAACAACAATAACACAGCATCACGAAAAAAGTAAATTACAATAAAAAAATAAAAAGAAACAAACACAAAACTCTGAGAAAATCCTTATTTTAGTGTCGCAATTTTAGACTGAAGGATTTTTCTATGTACTTACTGCTGCTGCTGCTGTTCCCGGAATACTTTAAACGAGGAAAAACTTTTCTCAAGGAATTCCTATTCGATATATCGTTACTATTACATATTATTATTATTATCATAAGCAAAAAATGAAAATTATATGGGAAATTTATTTTACTTGTGTGAACACGGAACGAAGAATAATTTCGACGAGAGAAAAAAAGGTCATAGGGGAGAAAATAAATTGACGGTCGGTCGTTGACGCTCGAAGAAGAAGGACGTGTTTTTGTCGTCTTCTTCGACGAAAATTTTAATTTAATTAATTTTTTAGTTTATTTATTTTCTAATGTAGTGTAAAGTGTTTAAATATATAATTTATATATAATTTATTTTATTTAAGTTATTTAAGTAAAAGTGTGTGAATAAGAATAGTGAAAATTTAAATATGGATAGAATGCAATCCATCGGGATGCATTCAACAGGCATTGTTTTATATTTTTATTTTTATTTTCATATTTATAGCGAAACAAGTCAAATTTTGGCTTTCTCGCGTAATAATGCATGTCTTAAATTTGTGTAGTTGGTGCATAAAATTCGAATGGTCAAATACATTATCTCGTATTTAAATTTAATTAAAATCGAATAAATAAATTTACGCATTAAATTTCTGTTTCTGTACATGAATATACAAGTTTTCGGTTTCTCCTCTTTCCTCTTACGAGATTATGTATGTGTTGTATTTTTTGTTTTATGTGGAAACGACACAAACACATATATTCTTTATTTATATACATAAAAAGAATATAATTTCTATTATATAATTTCTATCAAGACAACATTGGTTCTATAGTGTTCGATTGTTGATATTTGCTTCTGAATTGTATTCACAGTCGTGTATGTGTAGTGTACGAGGTTATTTTCGGAAATATATACAGTAATATATAATTTAGTGAAGCCTATTATATATGTATATAATATAGAGAAGGCATGTACCAAAACACACTATGTACACATCGATACTTTCCCTGCTGCGCACGTGAAGGATTATATGAAAACGTTTGTTTTCTCTATGTGCGTTGGTGGTTTTAGTTTTGTACTGTAATACGATTTTATTATTTTTACTTGGCGTTGTTGTATTCTTTGTGTTTATAGTGCTCTTTATATACAGTGAACTACACAACGCAAAATTTTCATGTATTCAATTCAAATAAGATTCTTATACTACGTATAATCGAGTAATTTTGAGTTGAATTGGAAATTTAATTAGAATTAAAAGTTTCTTGTGTTCGATTCTAATGGGATTTGTTTACTTTGTATTATCGAGTAAATTTGAGTTGAACCAGAAACTATCGTATGTAATACAGTGAGGTCTCGTTATAGTGAATACTGATTTAAGGAAATTGTAATTTCGCAAGGAAATTATATTCGCCAAAGTGATAAGTGTTTATGTGAAAATATATGGTTAATAAGGAAATAAAATAATAAAACTTTGCAGATGTAAATACACAACTAAATTAAATTATTAAATAATTAAATACATTTCTCCGGTTCCTTTGGCTGCGCTGTTTCGAGATTTCACTGTTCATATATAAAAATTTTTTGTTTATTTAAGCATGATTATTTTTAATACGGGGTAGTTAATTTTACTGAACTGCACGGAATTCCTAAACTGAATTCATACTTTAGAAACTAATTAGTTCTTATAACTTTAATTTTGGGTACTGGTGATATTAATTGTAATTCATTCCAGAAAAGTCATCACAGATGAAACTTCTATACTTTAAGTGGCAGGTTCACGAAAATGGTTCATTTATAATAGTAGTTTTGAGTTAAACTGTAGTTTTTTGGATCGGATTGGTGAAATTGGGATTCCGGGAAGGACTGGCACCCTATTGATTTTGTTTATCAGTTATTTTTGTTAATATGTGAATAGTATCTAAAGGAGTTCCTTTTTTAGTTCACTGATTAATAAGTTAATTTTCAGAATATAACTCAGTTCCAGAATTAATCATTATTAGAGGGATTAAAATTAATCCTTTCTAATAAAGAAGCTAATTTCAAGTATAGATTATAGTTTCAGAATTAGTAATTATTGGGGATTAAATTAATCCCGTGTTTCAGAATTAAATTCCAGCTTAAATCAACCTTCCAGGATCAACAAGGAGTGAAGAAGCTGAAATTAAAAATTGTACTAATTTTGTAAGCTGATGAAATTAATTAATTGTTAAAATTTGTAGGGGTGCCAACTAGAGGATTTTTTAAATTATTTATTGAATTATTTAAGTGGCCTAGGCTAGGATTGATGCGGATGTAATTTTAAGAATACTTAAATTATTAAAATCTTAGGTGTTTAGAGGGGTTTATTTTAAGTATACTGATGAATAATTTAATTTGTTTCAGAATTTAAGATTGCTCCAGAATTAATCATTCTTAAAGGGATTAAATTTAATCCTAATTTTCAGTAACAAAGGTATAGCCGGACTCAACGCTCCAGGAACAACAAGCAGTTAACAGTCATGTAGTTTAGAAATTGTGTTGTCTTGTGTTGTCTTATTTACTAACTATCAACCGCCATGGTGTCTGGAACCGGGTTGAGTCTCTGCTACTAACATACCTTTCCTTTCCCTCGATTTTGTTATTCGTAAGAGGGTGTACGGTGGACCCGGCGTATCCGGGAAACTTGCCTTAGGCTTGGTCGTACACACTAAATCAATCAATCAATAGGGGAGAAAATAAATTGACACACAACAAATAAAAAAAAACATTTTTTTCCCCTAAAATGAAATGGAAACTGGGAAGAAAAATTATTGTAAATAAAATCATATACAGTTTTCTTACGCCAAATACTTGGTATATTTGTATGTATATGCACTGTGTGTACCATTATACTGTTTGAGCTGTTTTATTGCTTGGATTAAACATTGTATGCTCTTCTTAACATTTTTATTTTGTGTCTTTTTTTTTGCTTGAAACATTATACATACATTCGTTCGCCATTCCCGTATACATTTATAAGGAATGGAATTTTATAAATCAAAAACGTATAATTTTATAATAAAATTAGAGATTTTGAATTTTTGTACCATTTCAGTTTTTAGAGCGAATTTTTATTTAAAAAAAAAAAATTAAATTGGGTATTTATGCGACAATAAAATATTTTAATACGAAATTGTAATGTTTATAAGCTTGTCTGATGAAATGGTAATGGTATGCGCGAATATGAGTTGATATTGTAGTCAAATTGGTAACAATTGATTTTTTTTTCAGCCGATTTAACTTTTTTTGTTTATCTAATAAATATTACAACTGAATATAATTCATCTAGTAATTTAAATATATTAAATGTTGTGAATAACGTCTTAAAAAAATTAGGCACTATTTGCCATTTCGATTTTGACTTTATCGAGAATATGTTAACAGGACTACAAAATATATTCAATTTATTGTCGAATTCAAAGCAAGCCATTATAAACAAGTATTGATGAACTACCTGAAAAAGAATGGACCCATATTGCTTCAACAAATAGAAGATGGATGTCAAGACTCAACCAACAAATAGAAATTATGAAACAAGGTCATAAACCGAAATTGAACATTGACCTTGAAGTGTTGTAATTTATACAGCCGTATAACCTTTTATTTCTTCCGCAAGAGATGCTAACGGAAGAAGTAACCACCGTATTTGATACTCTCTGTAGTACCAACATTTTTTTTTCTCCATATTTTCTAATTAACGCCAAAACGCACTAATTTGGACATAACAAGGTTCTCCAGAGTTCAATTGGCAATCCAATATAATTACGTTTACATTTTGTTTCCTCACAGTAAATCATATTCTGGTTTGCTATGTGTTCTATAAGCTACAACTCTTCAAGGCCAATGTTCAATTTCGGTTTATTCAATGATGTAGCATTCTTATTTGTTGAAAAATTAGTCAGGCCTAAATTTGCTCTTCAGCACAATAACGCTCCCATTCACAAAAAGTATCATTACTTCGAAATTAAATAAAAATATTGAACATAAATGGTTGCTTAGGCCAAGGCAGAGTTTTTATTTGTCCTTGCTGGGGTTTTAATGAAATCAGAAGGTATTCGCAATCTAGCAAGACCAAAAATTTATAATGGGGTGCTTATGAAACCTTGTGGGATAAGATTCCCTGCGATTTTATGAACAAACTTTTTGGTGACTTCCGAGACGTGATGGAGACGTAATAAAAATGTTCCAATGGTTCATAAATTATAAGTGACTTAATCACTATTTAATTAGTCAAAAATAATTTTAAAAATAATTGATTTACTAATTATTTTTAAATTTTTCTGCATACCACAAATACTATTGAATCAAGTTTAATTGAATTTATTTGCATTACAGTTATGAATTTATTTATGAAATTTATATCAAATAAAACGTTATTTATAATTGAATTAAAAAGACAAAAAGATAATTCAAAAAAATTATTTTCCTTGGTTTTAAATTACAACAAACATAAAGGTTACCTTAAATTTTCTCATTCACAAATACTAATGAATCGGATAGTATAATGATTAACTTTGTTTAGAACAACAAAGCAGCAATAATGGCAATGTTCAGAACAGTTGTGACACTACGTATTTTTTACAATTGCTTAAGTTTTCTAAAGCAACCGACAAGACAGGTATAAATATTCAGTTGTAAAGATCTTAGGCTTATTTTATGTAAATAAAGAATCTCTGGATTTCAAGCCTATTTTATTAAAAAACCAATTTATTTAATTGTACATGTGACGTTTCGGTACCTTTTCGATACCATTATCAAACCTCTAAAGAGAAAAAAATTTACAAAAGAAACGAGTGTTTATAAAGTTAACTGCGAGTGTGGTTGTTCATATGTTGGTCAAACGAAGCAATATCTAAAGACTCGTATGTATCAACATAAGTATGATGCGACGAAATCTTTACAGAGTGGCGGAAAGGTGGAAGAAAATATAAGTGCGTTATCTGCCCAGCTAGCTCTCACGTCACACACTATTGACATAGACAATGTTGATATTTTAGAACGCGAGTCGAATTATAATAAGCGGCGTATCCTCGAAATGCTCCACATAAAAAAGAATCCCGACAACATTAATTGGCAAAATGATTGTGAATATATACACGACACTTATAATTTTTTGTATCATTAATTAACAAATACGGATTTATGGTATAAATTATGGTCAAAATGGTTCGATTGTGCATAATTCAAGTTACCACAATTGATATTCGGAATTTTCCTGTTCTAATTTTTGTCACGAATCATTAGTTTTCGGTTTTTCCTGTTATTTTTTACAGTTTGATTTTTGTTATTTTTTTTTCCATTTTGATGAAGGAAATTATTTTTGAATTGTATGTCCTAACTAATGGATTAATTAATGGAGTCGTGAAAGTTATTGTAAGTTAAGAAATTTGTTATTAGTTCATATTGTATCACAATTGTATTTTTACTTATAGACGTTATGTCCTTTTCTTTTGTAAAAAAAATTTTCTTTAGAGGTTTGATAATGGTATCGAAAAGGTACCTACCGAAACGTCACATGTACAATTAAATAAATTGGTTTTTTAATAAAATAGGCTTGAAATCCAGAGATTCTTTATTTATATAAATATTCTGTATTTTAACATAATTCGGCTGTTAAATAAAATGGATTCATTAGAATATTTCTTATCCCAGGTCGATGTGCAAATAAATGTTATAGTTTTAGTTGAATCATTTCTTGAGGATGGCGACCAACAATTTTATAATATGTATATCAAGTTACACAGCATTTCATCACGCACGTGAGCTTATGGGTGGTGGAATAACATTTTTTGCAAGGGAATCCTTGCAATTCAGACTGGTAGTAAGCGAATCAGTCGATGACATAGATGTTCTGTTAATTCACTCGAGGACTATAAATTGCATTAAATCATATATTATACAGGAAAATATAGAAAAAAATACTAAATTTTAAAGGAAAGGGCCTTTAGGTTAGGATAGTACCGTGATTTGACAGGGATGTTTCTTTTCCGGAAACCATCGGTGAGCCATTCGATTTGGCATAGCATAATCTAGTTTTATAAATATCAAGATGATTTGCATATTGATATTGGCGCTATAGTTATTTAAATTAGCATAATACTGAAGTTTCATGCAAATGGAAGCAATTTGGCTCTGGGATAACCGGGATCCGTATTGGTTATGACCGGGGCAGTATTTGTAATTAATTTTTGGTAACCCAATAAATTTAAAGTGGTTTTGAAGTTGATGTCAAAACTGAGCTAGGATGGTGATAATCAGAACGTGATGGCTTAG
Organism: Tipula helvola; assembly: GCA_963556165.1. Taxonomy (NCBI): domain Eukaryota; kingdom Metazoa; phylum Arthropoda; class Insecta; order Diptera; family Tipulidae; genus Tipula; species Tipula helvola. Next base: position 288,078,683 of record OY744481.1, read on the forward strand.
AAGCTGGATTGTATGGAGGAGGAAATTAGTGTTTCTGTTTTTGATAAATTAAAAATGTGATGTCACATAATGAGTCCTAAGGTACTTATCATTAATTGCATTATCCCTTATTCATCATATTTCTCCCATTGCTGATTTCGGTAGCAATAGCTAATATGGTGTTGACTGTTGAGCAGTTTGGATGTATAGATATGCTATTTAACTCAAAATCTTCCGAATGTATGTCAGAAAGCTTAAGCTGTTTGTTTGGGTTTAGGGATGGTTTAACATAGAGGGGAACAATTTTGCTGGTTCTAATATTCTCTAATACCATTTCTCCATAAGCCATAATATTTGCGACAGTAAAATTGAATTAGCTCTAGGGAGGTTTGCAGATTTTTTAAACCGAAAGTATCTAGTCGGTTTAAATTTAATGGTACATACTTTAAAAAATCTATCATAATAATGGTTTTACAGTTGATACACCTGGCCTCTGCTTCTACGTCTATTTTTTTTTAATCTATTCTGTAACATCAGTTACGTTCGACGAAGATTATTAAGATTTTTCAGTACTTTTTAATTAAAACTTGATTTTGATACCTTAGTTGGCTGACCTCTCCGCAGTTTTCAATATCATCTAAAATATTTAATAAACTTCGTTCTATTAAATCGCTTGAACGATTGTTTATTTTACCCTTTCTAAATTTGGGTTGGTAAATTTTTTAGGTATATTTAATAATTACCTATTTAAAATAAATTTCTTTCTTTTAAAAATTGTAAGGGTTTTGCTAGCATTTTTCCAATCATTAATGAAGTACTGAAGTAATTTTACACGTGACTATTACTAAAAGTATTTTCATGGAAAATATTGGACCAAAGTGGCAAATATGTTGCATCATTTTTTAAAAATATCTCCAAAAATGGGGGATTGATTATAGTATAAATTGGTTGGGCAGAGTTTAGCTGAAGCATTGTTGAATCCGAAATAGATTTAAAGCAGATATACAATTTACTTTGACTGTAAATGCTCTCGTTCAGTTGTCTAGTGGAAATCTGTTCTTGGCCTGTATTATAGGCATCATCGTTTTCTGGAATTTGTACCATAAAAGCAGTAGTATTCTGTATTATGTAATTTTTTCCAAACAACTTAAAACTAATGTTGTTAGATACTTATTTTTTAGAATTACAGATAAATTATACCAAATATCCTGCAATAAACTGAAATCGGACATAATAAGCGATGCAATTATTTCCTTCATGAGTTTGTTGTTTTTTGATGATTTATTGAAATATTTATTTATATCAGCTCTCAGATTGTGTATTAGAGAAACACAAAGATGCACCCTAACCAGATCTAATTTATTGGATTTCGTTGTAATTGCATCATAGCATACATTTAAATATTACACTATGTCCATTTTATTAAAACTATCTAAAATTGCATTAATCCCCGCAAAATTAAAATCCGTAACAATCGTTTTGAATATTGACCACGACTTAAATCTTTTTTCCATCTCTATGCGATATGACCTAAGCCAACTTCCGATTGTATCAATTTGTTGGCTAGAGCTTATCATATAGGTAATTGGAAACGGGTCGCTCTGTTCATTTACCCTAACTGACATCTACCCTAATCTGTTCTTGCTTAAATGGATTTCTAATTAGGCCGCCTGTTGCATCTAAATATACAGGGTGTTTTGTTCTTGAGTGCAAATATTTTCAGGGATGATTCCTTGATTAATTTCAAGCAAAAAATCGTTCCAGAAGGGGGGGGCCCATTTTCAATATTTACTGAGATACAGTGCGTTAAAGAAAATTACTTTGGTGTGGTACCTTCACGCATATTTTTTTAATTACTCCAAAATTAGGTAGACTAAGCCAAGCAAATGTAAAATTATTTTTAGGGATCAGAATTACCTTTGTTTTATTGTATTATGTAAGTACGTAGCCCATTCCGTTGTTTAAATATTAATGTTTAAACTTTGAATTTTATTTAAATATCACTAAAATTTTGCATTTTTCATATCTTTTTACTCATAAAACATGAAAATATTAAACAATTTTTAATTTTTATTTTTTCCTCATACAAATATCTACAAAAAACTCATAGAAACATTTGTTGTACGTTTCTAGATAACATGAGAAGTTAGAATACAAATGTGTCATGTCAATTAAAAATCAATCAATTTTGTAGCTTTTTTAGGATATTTTATTAGTTTTCCATAAAGTTAGTTTTCCAATTCCTAATTTATAACTATAAGAGGGACAATTATATGATTTCTAGTGACAGATGTATGGTACGAAATATCTTTTAATATTTCTTTGTGATTTTTGATCACTTAGAGGTTAGAGGCCGTGACTCGCACACATAACTCAGAAAAAACAACAAATTCTAAAATAAAAAATATTACGAATGTGGCCGACGAAGAATGCATAAATTAAATTTCATTTATTTATGTTGCTTTTTGTTTGTTTTTATTGACGAGACATTTTTTTGTTGACGTATTATGTATTTTGTTTTGGTTTTTTATTAACGAAGCGAAATGAATGTCGCCGGTTTCAACAGCCATAGAGAGCACCAAAAATTTGAACTGATTTCACCAGCTTCGCTTATTTTTGATACTTACCATGAGAAAATACGGCACACAATAGCAAAATGTATACTATACGCGTCTCAATCCTCAATCCTAATTTTGCGACCAAAATCGCTGTATAGAGAAGACACCTACTTACGTTGATTTTCAAACCGCGTATTTAGGAAAAAAGAAGTAGTAACATTTCGGAAAAAAATAGGGGAATTAAACGGAATTGTCAATCAATTTGTTTGAAAATTTGTAAACTTTTGAATAAATTAAGGAATATTTTTTGAGAATTAATTTGGGTTTTTTCAATTTTAAATCCACATTTTATTTACACCATTCTTGAAAATTGAACTCCCGATCCTGCTTTATCCTCTCTTATCATTTCCTCTTTAGTCCTTCCATTCCTTTTATAGTTATGCTGTGTGATGTTGCATATGCGTACGAGGACACAATTACGAAGCAATTCCTAAGCACTGCTCTTTAATATAAAAAATAAAATATAAAAGGTAAAAGTCATAGATGACAAATATTACGACAAAAACATGGATATTTTGTAGAAAAAAAAATGTTGTTCAATCCTTCCCATTTTTGTATTTTTTTTTTTTCATCTTAATAAAGAAAATATGTATATTTCAATTGTTATTATATTTACCAATTTTTCTTCTTTTCTTTCAGGTAAGTGCAGATTAGAAGCAAAATGGCTTATGTTATTAAATTATGTAAGTAAAGATCATATGTACTCAATTCCAGCAAATAGAGCAGTTTATGCGCGTAGACCTGCGACTTAAGCTAGCCCTAAAGGAGTAAGTCTAGAGGTGTTAAATTGCACGATATCGGTGGCCAGGTCACCAGTTATCGGGATGCATTTGGTGCTGGTATATCTCGTGTGGAAATCCGACAATTTTGCTTGTTAACCTATCCATTTATCAAAAAATGGGCCTCGTTGCTATAGATTATTATTTTGGTCTATGGTCGTCTACCTTAAGTTCCTTGGTTGTTTGGATTTTTTTTTATGTTAAATTCGCTAAGATGAAGTCGCAGAAAAGCCAAGTTTTGTGAACGACAGGAAATTGACTGCCTCGGTTTTTCCTGTACACCTTCACACACAGATGTTTTCAGCACACATTGCATTACGATGACGTACGGGTGATGGCTGACTATTTACTGTACCGTTTGACTCGAATTTGGCCACCAAATGTCGAATTGTCGATTCGGCAGAACGGTCGTGGCGAGGATAAAAATCACGAAATCCGCGAAACGTTTCTCGAACAGAGCACTGAGTTTGAAAATAAAATTGAATGATTTGCACACATTGTTCAACGCTATAACCTTCCATGGTTATTTGCCATACACAATACACTACTAAATAACTCACAACAAATTTGACACATATTGCTTTAACAACATGGCTGCTATAACCTAACAAATTACGAGCGCCCCTATTGAAATACCCTTTACATGTGTTTTGGAATAATACGAATTTTAGATGAAATTAGAAATTAATTGTTTTTAATTTTTTAATTTCACAAATATCAACAAGAACTTTTACAAATTTAGTAGTACTAAGATTTAATTTTTTTTTTGTGTTATCTCTTTTAACCATATATACCGTGACAGCGCTTATCCAACAAAAGGTTCATTCATATGACGTTTAACCTTCCTCCGTCCCTCGCTTCAATTTTGACCAAAATCTAATTTTATTTTTGAAATATCTTATTAAATTACTGCGTTATCTTTCGTTTTAATAAATAAAATTAAAAATAAAAGTGAATTTTGTAAAATTTACTGATGAATTTATTTTGGTAATTTTTGCACAAAGGAATTTTAGTGTTACTTTTTTAAGGGACGGATGAAGGTTAAGAAAGGATTCAGATGATCGAATAGAAAATCAATTTCATAGCGCACAAAAGAAAATAACAATGACAATCCAGATCGACTAATTTGTTTTAAAAGTATGCAAAGTGGACCATAGTAACTAACAAGCATTACTATGGGCCTGTTTGATAATTCGCACGGTGCGGTGCAGTGCATAGTGTTTTCCTTGTCTCCTTTGATTTATTTTCTATTGGCGAAATAAAGAAAAAAAATGTACACTGCACCACACCGCGCGAATTATCAAACAGACCCTATTACTACATCACAAATAATCTTCCCTTTTCTCGTTAACTAACTTCATGCAAACACTTTTTTTTTTTTGTGAAAATGCGCGGATTTAAAAATTGAAATAATCGTGTTAAACATCACTACGACTGGCGCAGTGGACATGCATATTCTGTATAAATTCGAAAAGCCTCGTAATTAGGAGAACTGTTTTAGAATAGCGAAGTGGCGTTGTAGACAAAATTTGTAAATTTGTAAATACTGTTTCTCACGACAAAAAATTGTCGGTTTGTGCGATTGAGGATTATGCCGCATCGCCCAAAATCGCGACGAATCAAGTATGTGAGGTTAGTTCAAAAAATTGTTGGTTCTACTCGGACCGGATCATGCGGTTTATGTTTTGAGTTGCAATTGTAAATTCACGAATTCAAGTATTTGCTTATCTGAACACAAGAGTGATTGGTGGTGGTATTAATTTAATGGGGTGACATTTTTAGTTCAAAGTCGTAGTTCGGAGAAGGATTGCGCTGGAACTTTTAGCGTTATCAACATAATTTATATTCCATTGATTCATATTCATCCGGTTCTATTTCATTATGAAATTTTATTTTATTATGCTCTGCATTTTCTGGACATTTGACATTTTTGAAGCTATACATAAATTGGCTTACATTGCTGCTTTTAAGTAAACCTAGAAAGGTACAACGAATGTTCATATAATAAAAATGATTGCTAATACATATTTCAATTACATGCTAGAAATTATCAAACTTACCGTTTATATTTAGATATTTTATTCTGAATTTATTTTTGCACCCTACGACACAATTATATGACTAAAAATGCTCTACTGGATTGAGGTCTGGATTTTGAGGTGATGAATGAAACTGTTTGGTAGTATTGTAGAGTAACCATTCCCGAACAATACGAGCAGTATTATTAGAGTCATTGTTTTGTTGAAACATCGAATTATCACTCGCGAACCCTAGCTTTTCTATTTATTGTCTGTAATACCATCAATGAATACTAAATTGCCCGCACCAAACATACAGCTTCAAACCATTACTCATCCACCACCAGGTTTCACAGTACTCCTAAGATTATTGATTTGGAGAGCTTTCTCTTTTCTTCGCCACACTTTGAACGGATCGTCATGTCAGCTCAAATATACAAAAATATTAAATTTGCTCTCATCGCTGAACATAACGGTCTTGCCAGCAAAAACTTTCTTTATTTCAGTATTAGCATTACTAATCAACGGTCTTTTCCTTGCGGTTCTGGAAAAACGGCCTTGTCTGTTCAGAAATCGCACAGTTTATCTCACGTTTTTTTACAACTGGTGGATACCGGTTTATGAACAGCTGAACTGGATGTTTAGTATTTTTACGAATGTTACGAATGATCTGTCGGAAAGCTTGTTAATCGCTCTCGTTCAAAACAGGTGTTCGTCTTGGTCTTGTCCTATAATTTATGCTACCGGTTTTTTGTATCATACATATCTGTCATGTGCTGAATAGCTGATTTCGGTTTGTTGATTTCGGTTTAATAATAGATGTGAAACTTTTTAAGCTACAATTTATAGTTATTATCATTTAACATGCATTGGTTTTTGATGGCATAAGTAACTGTGAAATGTGCGGCATTAATATAACAAGACTTGAAGAAAACTTCAAATGATCTTTATTGTTATACATTTAGATTTTACACATTTGCACAAAACAAGAACACATTTTTTTAAAAGAAATTCGCTTTACCTGTGAATAATCTACCTTTAGTGAATCGTTTAGAAGGTGTATATAGATTACAGGTGCAGTTTTATTATTTCATTTTAAATTATTGTATCAACTCTCATTATTTGAACCTTTAAACATTTACGACAAATTTTAAATTTAACAAGTTTCACTTCTCGCATGAATAGGTCATAGTTTGGTTTTCCGATTGAAATTTTCTACATTTTTCGTATATTAACTATTTAACGTAATTACTGCCAATGTCGAAATAGCACAAAAATCTAACTAGTTTTATAATGGTATTGGTGGTTTAGTAATATTTTTGTATCCATATCATCCGCTTCGTAACAAGAACCCTTTTCTAGTTTTGCATACAATTGTGCCGTTTATACGGTAAAGTGAAAGTATTTGTTATCCTGTATTCTATTTCTAATTTTCTTTCCAATTCAATATGGGAAAGCATAATAAAAAAACAGCAGGTACACCAGATGACACAAACAATGATAATTTGTACACCGACTTTTTGAGAAATTTTCAAAATAGTTTGCGCGAATTTGGTTGATCTTTGGAAAGTAATTATTATTTGAATGGTGCTTGGCGACAATTAGTTTCACTTTGATCCTTCGATAGAGGAAGTTAAAAATTTAGTGAATGGTTTTAAATAGTCGCCAATATACATTTCTTTATTCTAAAAAGTCTCTTGTCAGACTTGCAAAATTAGCCGTTAGGTCTTGACCGAATATTGAAACATGGTCGAAATTTTTGAAAGACGAGTTTCATGTTGTAACTGATAGTGCTGAAATATTGATATTTCGAAAGAAAAGCAAACAGGAATCCTACAAAAAATATTTTTTCGTGATGAGAGAAATGGGGAATGCCAAATGTTGATGAGGAGGCTATTATCTTGTATACTATCGATAGCATCCAAGATATAGAAGTGAATAAAATTATGCTTTATGGTACTACGTCAATAAAGGATTTTAAAATAAAATTATAAAACTACGCAATCCACAAGCAGAGATCCCCATTAGCGGTTCGAGTACATCTGATTCTGAATCCAGCAGTAATCATAATTTTAAAGGGAGCTATTTTAACTGTGGCCCCAAAAGCTATTAATCGCGTGATTGTGATAATAAAAGCGAATGACTAAGTGTTTTAAAAGCACTACATTTGGGCATGGAGCTCCCGAATGTATAAAGAAAGATAGTCAAAGTAAGAACGTGGCTTGTAAACATTTAACGAAGAACGATGCAAATTCATCACTCAACGCTATAAGGATAAATGGGGAACCGCACCAAATGCGATATTTTAAAACGCGATATTTCAAAACGCGATATGACGAAACGCGATATGGTACAAAACGCGATATTTCAAAATGCGATATTTCAAAACGCGATATGGTACAAAACGCGATATGGTACAAAACACGATATTTCAAAACGCGATATTTCAAAACGCGATACGGTACAAAACGCGATATTTCAAAACGCGATATTTCAAAACGCGATATTTCAAAACGCGATAAGGTACAAAACACGATATTTTAAAATAAAAATTTTAAAATAATAATAATTATTAACTTCCTTTATTTAATAAAATTTTCCTTCACCAAAATGATAAAATTGAACATGTACGATCAAAACTAGGAAATCGCGTTTTGAAATATCTCGTTTTGTGCCATATCGCGTTTTGTACCATATCGCATTTTGAAATATCGCGTTTTGAAATATCGCGTTTTGTACCATATGGCGTTTTGTACCATATCGCGTTTTGTACCATATCGCGTTTTAAAATATCGCGTTTCAAATGGGACCCGGATAAATGATTGTAATATTTTCCCACTTATAGACACTAGAAGTGACGTCACACTTTTACGTCAGGACGAATATATCGCTATGGGTTCTCCAATCCTAACCATGTCTACTAAAAACTTGTTTGGAATTGGAAACCCAAAAACTAAGACAGTTTAAAAACTATATATTTTGACAAATGATTGGCCAGAAGAAAGTCATGGCGTACATGTATGGCTTTATAATTCCTGGAAAAGACTAAGAAGAAAATATAGCTAGAGTCAAAGAAGTGTTAAGGTTGGAGGAAATGTCATGTCATTTGCCAAAACATACAGTTTTTGGGCTAAAATAGTTCAGAGAGATGTTCAGTCATTTTTGGGTCTGATTGAATATTTCACACGCTTTATCCTACTACAAATTACTCAATTATCTCAAAACCTATGTCAGATCTATTAAGAAAAACTTCAAAATTTTGTCTAAGTTTCGAAGTTAGCAAGGCGTTTTATAAGTTAAAGAATAAGCTGGCAAGTCAACCAGTTCTCGGTATATATCGACCAGACAAATTTTACAAATTCCGGGTAAGTTTCAAAATAGTGACGGGCTGCGCAGCCGTCAAAATGACTATAACAAAGAAATATCTATCAGCACGAACCGCTGGATGGGCGGAGGAATTACGAGATCGAACATAGGTTTGGTACTAAAATGCATTAGGTTGATAGTCTAAGTCGAAATCCATTTATGGTAATCCAAAATGAGGCCGCCCCGGTGGCACAGTTGTTAGCATGCTTGCTTTAAGCTCCGGAGGTCCCGGGTTCGATTCCCGGCGGGTGATGAAAAAATCACGGCTGGCTAATGTAAGGATCTATGAGCTAATCACTCATTATCCGTTGTAAAAATGATTATGAAACTTCACTATGAAGCGGCCAAGTCCCTTAATGGGATGTAGCGCCAGCGAAAAAAAAAAAAAAAAAAAAAATGAGACCCTCAACCTCATCAAACATGCTGAATTTAAGGATTTTCGATTAAACTTAATTATAAAACTACTGAATATAAAACTACATAAAGCCGGCCCATTGGAAGATTATATTTTAAAAAAAGATGTACTATATAATGAAGATTCAGGGGGTGGAAAGCTTCTGGGTGTGCCAAGGGTGTATACAAGGTGAATTAATGAAAAAAGATTTTATGAAGAACGACACTTCGAATTGATCAAAAGAGAATATTTCACACCAAAGTTGAAAAAAGCATGCGATAGCTGTAAGACAAGGAGGCCTAAGATTCCTAAATTCCATGTCATCCCGAAGTAAAGAAACATAGTCCAATTTAACTGATGTTCAGTGTAAACATGCTAATTCTAGAAGAAGTCCAGATGTGGAAAGTTAAGGAAAGTGAGTTTATACAAATATTTACCGATGAACCATATTCGAGATGATGCTAGGGAATAAATCCTAAAAATAATGTAAAGTGGAAGAAGCCAACCCATTATCAAGAAGGAAGTCTTGTAAGGTACAATACAGTTCCCGAAGTAAAATACATTCAAAATTGGGATTAACATGGAAGCAACGATGTACGCACATGCGATGGGTGCTCTGGATGCACGACTCCATGACACTCTCGCGTATTTGATTAATAGCGCGAAGGGTTCACATCCGTACACCACATTTAAAGCAGTAGTGATCCGGGCGCTAGATGAATCAGAGAAGACGAAGCTAAATAACCTGTTGCATGGCTTGACACTTGGAGACAGGAAGCCGGCACAGTTGTTGAGCAGCATGAAATTGAACGCGGGCAACAATTTAAATGAAGCAACCCTGCTTCAATTTTAGATGAAGAAGTTGCCGCAGCAGGCTCAAATAATGCTCACACAATTCGAAAATGACGTCTTCCTGTCTGTCTTGGCGGGACGGGCTGACAACGTGCATGAGACGACGACTCAGGCACAGGTTAATGTCTTTGAGACGTCTGCTTCTGTCTTCAACACAATTCTTGATCCCGCTCAAAGTAAAATTTTAGTCGTATTTTAGTCGTTCCGAAGTTCATATTATCAAAATTCTGGTAATCCGTCCGCTCCAAACTATTTTACGTGTTATTATCATCAACGTTTAGGAACTAATGCAAAAAAATGTAATACCAGCTGTCAATTTGTATCTAGAGCTAATTCTTTTGTAATAGCGTGCGAAAAAATTATTAAGTCATTCGCAACTAGCGGAGTGCATTGTGCAATGACTATTCCAAATCCAGCCGCCTCTTAATTTTTGAAATTTTTCTTCAGACGCTATTCTTGATACAGGCGTAGATGTATCGGTCTTACCGATTCGCTTTGTTCGAAACTCAAGGGTCGATCCATCATTCAGGTTATTCGCGGCGAATGGCTCTACAGTAAACGCTTTCGGAACCATCCTTTAAGGCTTGACTGCGCCGCGAATTCTCCTGGGAGTTTATTGTTGCTGGCGTGTCGATGCGTATCATCGGCGCAGATTTTCTAAGGAACACCAGGTTGCTCGTGAATAAACAAAGACAAAGACTTATAGACCCGTTGCCTTCTTTGTATTCACACGGTGCGCTTACCTCCAACATGGGTTCCGCGGTATCTAGGATCGACAAGTCACTGACGGATCCAGGAGTCTTCAATGTTTATTCAAACATCAAGTGACTCAAAAACTAGAGGCGAACGGACCACCGATTGCAGGCAAACCTCGAAGATTGAAATTAATCATCGCGAACACAGAATTCAAAAACATGATGAAACTCGGGATTTGCAGACCTAGCAGCAGTCCTTGGTCCAGTCCATTACATTTAGTGTTAAAAAGAATGGAAAATTGAGAACGTATGGAGATTTTCGCGCATTTAATTGGGTCACGATTCCGGACGGTACCTAATTCCACATCTTCAATATTTTACACAACAACTCGAGGGCTGCTATATGTTCTCAACGATAGACCTTATAAAGGCCTACCAAGAAATTCCCCTCGAACCGACGGACATTCCAAACACAGCAATTGCGACACCTTTTGAACTTTTTGAATTTTGTAGAATGACTTTCGGCTTTCGCAATGCAACACAGTCGTTCCAACGCCTTATGTACTCAGTCCTACGGAGACAAGACTTCTGTTTTCTGTATTTGGACGACGTGCTCATTGCATCAAAAAATTACGATGAACATATTGGACACATCAAAATTATCTTCTCGAAATTAGAGGAGCACGGTCTTGTAAAACGTTGACAAATGAAACTTTGCAAAACGCGAAATTCTCTTTTAGGTCACATGGTAACTGGGCCAGGTATCTTACCACCGCATGAACGGGTTCAAGTCATCAAAAATTTCGAACGACCACTGACTGTAAAACAACTTAAACGTGTTTTAGGGATTGTTAACATTTATCGTCGCTTCATTCCTGGTGCTGCAGCCGACCAGGTATTACTGAACGACTATTTAAAAGGTTACACAAAGAATCTTGCAAAGAATAGTCGCTTTGCAACACAGTGGTCGACAAACTTACGGACGCTACCTTACGGATTCATCTTTCATCATCAGAACCTCTGGCCATCATGGTCGACGCTTCCGATACGGCGATGAGTACAGTGGTTCAGCAGTTCATTTCAGATACCTGGCAGCCACTCGGATTCTTTTCAGTACGTCTCAATAATACGCAAACATGATACAGTAAAAATGATGATGATGCTCAGATCAAAGACGAAGAACTTCAAGAAATCTTAAGAAGTAATACTACTGTTCTGAAATTCCAGAAATTCCCGGTCGCTTTCAATTCAAAAACCTTAATTCATTGCGATATTACAACTGGGCCATTCATTCCGCTAAAATTTCGAAAAAAAGTTTTTGATGCGTTTCATAATCTTTCTCATCCTGGCTATTAAACTTTTGACTCAGAATGTCATTTGGCCATCTATTAAGAAAGACGTGCAGAAAATGGCTCAAAACTGTGTAGCTTGGCAAAAGGCTAAAGTCTCTCAACACACTAAAACTCCACTTAGTACATATAAATTAACTTCTCAACGCTTTTCGAATATTCAATTCGTTACCGGTTTCTAATAATCAACGGTATTACGTCACATTGATTGATAGATACACCCGCTGGCCCGAGGCGGGCCTAATTTCTGATACAACCACTGCTACCGTCGTTTTCGCGGTCTACTCTCATTGGATTGCTCGCTTTGGTGTGCCAGAGTCCATTGTCACGAACCAAGGCACGCAATTCGAATCACTACTTTTCCACAAATTGGATAACTTACTGGGGTTTTAGCAAAGGAGAACAACTAGTTACCATCCAAAATGTAACGGCATGATCGAGCGATGGCACCGTGTCATTAAGTCCGCCATTATATTCTACAATCGAACAGATTGGACTAGTGTTCTTCCTTCAATCTTACTGGGACTACGAACAACTAACAGCGACGAACTGAAAGCTACGCCTGCTGAACTCGTATTCGGACAAACGGCGCGAGTTCCAGCCAGGAGCTTTTTGGATACTACGAACGATCAAATTTTACAGTCGGGCTTTGTAATGAATATGAAACGACATTTAGAAGAAATTAAACCCGCACCGGGTTCGCGACATGCTATGGACAAAATTTTTATTACGTGCTTGCACGTTTTTTACGGACTGACGCAGTACGCAGATCACTGCATCCACCATATACAGGACTGTTTTTGGTTAACTTATGACCGTATACCAAAATTTTACACTTTAGAATTGAACTGAAGACACGTCAACATTTCCAACGACCGACTGAAACCGTGTTTCACGGATACACAGACTACACAAACTGGACCAGCGTTACCGACCAGAACTTCCTATTTCGGCTGAAGTACCTAAATTACCTACTGTGGAGCCGAAAGTTCGCTACGAGATTGGGTCGTGTATCCAGGCCGCCCATTCGTTTCGTGGATTGAATTACGATAGATCTTCGATCTCTTTGGTAGGGTATTTGTGGTGTCAATCAAATTAAGATCAGTCCAAATTTATAAAATTACTTGCACTAAAATAAAAAATAGAACAAAAAAAAAAAATAGAAAAAAATCGAAAGGAACAAGGGGAATAACAATTATCTCTGCACGACCATAAATTCAACTACCATTTTTCCACACAAAAAACAAAAAGTAACTTGCCATTGCGGCGTCCGTTAGAGCAACAAGAACGAGGTACTAATTAATCCCAGGATGGAGTAACGTCAGAAATTAGTCCGGTTTACAATAAAACCAATTACCAGTTATACAGTTTAAATGTTAATAAAGTTTGCCAAAAACCTAACACCTTGTGACTACTTATTTCGTGAATAAAGTTCGCCATCCCGCTATAATGATACGATATATACTGCGCCACAAAGGGGTACAACTGTACAAGGAGCACGCTAAATATTTTTGTTTTATGTGATAGTAAATATAAACAATACCTCAGTAAACATCTAACATAACTCGAATTGTAGTTGTATTGCTATGTAAAATATGTGTTGATTTTTTCCGTCACACGATTTGTCTTCCCGAATATAAAAATTGTGCTTCACTACAGTGAATATCGTCACAAGCTCATTTCAATATTTTTTGTTTTTTTCCAAATCACATCGTGTACAAAAGAGTTTCACTTCAAACAAAAGTTTCCGCGTTTTTGATTAACTGATGAGATCTTCTCAAATCGGCTTCCATAAAACTAAATAACTCATAAATAACTAAACGAAAATATTCTTCCTCTTTAGGTTAGATTTATTTTAATGATATATGTCTTATTTGCATACTTATTTCATTAGCTATAGGATATATTCATCATTTTAACTTTTGGGATATGTAAGCGTAAATCATCGGCTTGTAACCTGTAGGTACAGTTCATATGCAGCATAACATTTTCTGTAAATAATGAGAATCCCACACTCAAAAACTAATTTAATCATTAAGTCAAACCCGGCGTAACTAAACACAATCACACTCACACATACACATACTCACTCGTAACTCATCAAATCATCTTGTAATCGATGAATAGAAAAAAATCTAACTTTTTATATTTTTTTCAAAAGAATCATTATGATTTCTTGATTTTCCAAGACAAAAAAAAATTAAACCACATGTATCATTAATTCCTAATGACTTTATACATGAACAAGCAAAAAAAAAAAAAAAACTTATACGAGTGTATTCGGGGCAAGAAAAACTCTTAATTTTACTTAATTTTCGATTGCCTTAAGATTTTTCTCAACATGTTTTTCACTTTAACCATTTTATAGATTTCAAGTGTTGTTTCTTGTTTCATATATACATATACAGTATGTACTTATATGTAAAAAAAATTTAATTAAAATTTACAACTTTGCTGTACGTATTTCGAAAGCACACTCGCAAAAAAAAACTTAAAATGGTACAGCAAAAACCAATTTTTGTTCTTTCAAGTTGGAGCTCTTTTTAAATTCGTTATAGAGAGTAATATAAATTTTCTAAGAAAAAATGTACGAAAAAATTAAATTAAAACAAGATTGGAAAATGTTAAAAGTAGAAAAATCGTATGTATGTGTATATTTGTGTGTAGTTAGAAAACAAACTAGAAACCAAATAATGGATGATTTTCTTATTTATGTGATGAATAGATACAGCTAGATAAGGTGCAATATTTCTTAATATCTCTTCCAGACCATGTAGGTAAATAAAGAGAGTGGATGAACTGTTTTCGGATCGGAATTATTGAATTCTCGAGATTGAGATTGTCTTAAAATTTTACGGTCATTAGAATTTATAAAAAAAAAAAAAATAAATTGAAAGTGTGGAATGAGTTTATTAACTGCAAGTAGTTTGTATTATGTGGGCAAAACAAAGAGATTTTTAAGAGAAAATGTCTTGCTGTTATTGTTTTGCCCATGTGTATATATGTACATATACTTCGGTTTTGCACCATTCGATAATTTATTTTGTAGTTTTTGCAACAAAATGTACTTAATTTTCTACAAGATTGTAACTATAACACAAACTGTAAATGGTTAGTCATTGTATTATCTGTTTAAAGTAAACCAGCAGAATTTCTCGGATGTAAAATTAATACTATGAGATTGTCAATGATTTAGAAGAAAGTAACGAATAGATAAAATTATCAATTTGCTGATGATATCAGATCAGGAGTTTAGATTTGGTTTCCATTGAGTATTTATAGATAATTGAGTAATTAACGTGGTAACTAATGAAAATGAATGATAAAAATTAGATAACAAATATCTAATGTTTTCTTAGAAAATTGCTGGTTTGCTAGAGACATCGTCTGGCCGTTTATAAGTCCAATAAACTATATCTGTAAGGTCAATTTGTTCCAAACGAACTTAAAACTTAACAAATACTAAACTAAAAATATCTGAAAGACTTAAAAAATGGTGCTCAAAATATAACAGGAACACGCTGTTCTTAATGAATGTTTTGTATGTGGAACCCCAACCAATTCCTATTGGATTTAGGTGGGAAACACAGAATCATCATTTTACACCCGAAAACCCGTTCAAAATATGATTAAATTTGTAACCATTTCAAAAACAATAAGAAGTGTTTTAACAAAATAAAAATTTGAATTTGAAACTTTTACATTTCAAATTGAACCTTTAGCAAATTATATGTATGGCTTTTGTTAACTTATCGATTTATTAACGGATTTTAGTGAAATTTGACATCAAGGGCGGAAATGGGATTCGTTAGAATGCACATGTCATATTTCATCATAATCGGTTGAGAAATAGGTTATTTAAAGTTACATCGACTGACACAAATATTTATTTGACATTTCTGAAAGGCCCTATACACGATCTAATTTGGTCGGTCCAACTAAATTGGAGTTGTCTACACACGATCCAATTACTTGGTATATGTTGACTACAGACGATCCAATTTAGTCGGTCCCATTTTGACGTTTGTTTCAAAAACGTTGACGTTTATTTCTTTTCCGGAAACTATCGGTGTGCCATTCGATCTGGCATTGCGTAATCTAACTCCATTAATCATATCCAGGTGATTTGAATGTTGAGATTGGTCCTATATTTATTTAAATTAGCATTGTACCGCTTTATTTGATTATTTGATATAAACGAAAGCGATTTGGCCTCGGAATGATCGCCAAGTTTATTTTCCAGAAACCATCTAACTCCTCGGTATTAAAACCGGTATCCAACCAAATAGCGCCAATCTCAACATGCAAATCATTTTAATATTATTATTGGAGTTTGATAACGCAATAGTTTGCTTCTATAATTTGCTGAATAATGTAAGATTAAGATCTTTTTGCGATTTTCTGTAATCAAATGTTATAAAATAAATTAAAAATTATTTTCTGGCCTAGAGTAGATTACATTACATCGAAATAATGAAATAATTAATAGCGGTTGTCTATGTGTGATTCAGTCTAGCGACCCTAGAATGAAAAATACTGAACCGATTGAAGTGGGGTTGGTGGCAATCGACTTCCTAGGCTTGCCCCATTCCGCCAATACCAAATTCGAAAAAATTGGCGCACTTTTTTTCAAACATTTTTTTGGGTAAAATTAACAAAATTTTTCCATTTTTTTTTAGTTTGACGACTTTTAATAGTGAACCGATTTTTTTAGTCTGGTGAATTTTTTTTTTAGTGACGACTATTTTGAAGTGAAACAACTTTTAATAGTTTGACGACTTTAAAAGGTAGAAAAATAGTTTCCATAGCAAAATTTGTCATTCGTGACGTCCTTTTTAATAATTTTACTAAAGTGGTGTTAACATGACAACGAAATGTTTACCGATGCAATGCGCGAATAACTTTCCGTTTCCCTGGTTTCATTTTGCCCCATATTGTTCAAACCTCCCATTGGAGCAAAATATCGTGCAAGCCTCCTGTTGAAGAAAACTTTCATTCGGATTGCTTTCGTAGCCTAGAAGTGTGGTCAAGTTTGACATTACAACGTTTAAAAAGTACTAAAATAGTTTCCATAGCAAATTTGTCGTTCGTGAGTGACTATGTATATTATTATTACTGATTGAATTCTTTCTCATATCGTTTTTTGGTGACGACTTTTTTGCTGAATTTACTGAAGTTCTGTTAACATGACAACATAATTTTTACCGATGTAATGTGTGAATAAGAGTCTTTTCTCTCAGTGCACCGTCAGAGTTCGAGTTGGAAGGTTGCATATTTTAATTCGTCTTTAAATTGCTGATCGATTTGACTGGCAGACCAAGACCGGCTGTGAGTTTTATTATGAGCCAAATCATTCAAGCCTCCCGTCGGAGCAAAATTTCGTTCAATCCTCCCGTTGGAGCAAAACATCATTCGGATTGCTTGCCAAACTTGCGAAGTGCTGTCAATATTGACGTTGTGATATTTGAAAGGTACCCAAATAGTTTCAAGAAAAGGAACAAAGCAAGCTGAGCAGAGTCGTCTAGAACATCATGCAAAGAAAATGAGAGAATTAAGGCGAAATGAAAGTGTGGAACAAGCTACAACACGCCGTGAAGCAAATAGCAGAATATTGGTTTCACAAGGAGAAGAGGAAACAAACCAGTAGTGTTTACGATAGAGACGACAATTCCAGAGGAATTCAAATATGAATTAATGGACCAGACATGCGTGTCACCTGTCACTGTCGATGCGCGAATTGGAAAAAATCCCAAAGTGTCTACCAGATTTACTATTGAAGCTAGATACTATCATTCGAGAAACAAACCCCTACGCACAAGCATACAGAAATATGGCTGAAGTGGAAACAGAAGAAGTCGAAAAAGCTCAAGCAGAAGGAGAGAAGCCCATGAGGTCCGTATGTATTTTAAAAGCGATGTAAGCAAGGGCCAAAGACGGTATAACGCACCCACTGGGAATGGTTACTCGGATATCGCAGCAGTTTTCGTCGGAGACAATGGTGAACCTCCTCAATATCGTGATATTTGCACATATCCCAAGACAGAGACAATAAAACGTATAAGTGTACTCAGCCAGAACTGCGACCCAATGAGCTTTCCACTTATTTTTCCAAATAGTGAAACTAGAGTGGACGATAAATATGGAACATGGAGCAGTGAGAACAAATATAAGGGATAAGGTGATGGCTCTGCAATTCTACCCCTATATGTAATAAAAATTGAAACATAAGATATTTGAACCTGAATTCAGCAATCGATTTTACCAATTTTCAGATTAGCCATTCGTGGTGGCTTTAGCTTGCTCCATAGCAGTGGAAATTTGTTTCAACAATATGTGGTGAATGCCTACTGCAACGTTGAAGCAACGAAACTACAATTTATTCGTTCAAATCAAAGCATACTCAGAGTGGATCTATGTCAAGGGCTGTTGGATCACATTCAAACAAGAGCAGTGGACGAAAATGTTAAGCCAGGGAATTTGGTCATACTCCCATCATCGTTCAATGGTGGTAGCAACAACGGTACCAAGACTCAATGGCCTTACTGTAAGGCACGTTTTTGGTGTCTCCACTGCCTACATGTATAGTATTGAGTTCCAAAAGCGTGGACTTCCTCATGCCCACATACTGTTGACGCTGACAACAAAAGATAAAATTCGAGACAAGGAAGACATTGGCAAAGTCGTTTCTGCCAAATTTCCAATAGAAAATGGTCGTCTCTTTGAAATTGTAAAAAGAAATATGGTACACGGGCCGTGCGGTGCTCATAACCCGAAGTCACCGTGTATTGTGAATGGAAAATGTTCAAAAGGGTTCCCTAAAGATTTTGCAGTATAAATGGAGAAACGATCGTATACGTGTTAAAGTCGGACGCCATGAACTCTCAAACCAATGGATCGTTCCCTGTAACCCATATTTGAGTTCAAAGTACAATGCACATATCTACGTCGAAGTCTGCTCTTCAATCAAGAGTGTCAAGTATATCTACAAATACATATAAAAGGGCTACGACTGCGCCAGTATTCAATTTGACACACATTCAAATGAATACGGAGAGCTGGTGTGGGACGAAGTGAAAACATTTCTTGCAGCAAGATACGTAACTTATAATCTGGGATGAGGCACCCATGATGTCGTCACAATGCTTTCTCATCGTGAACACACTTCTGCAGGATTTAACGGGGCAGAAAAAAATCTTCGATGGAAAAATTTGCGTCTTTGGGGGAGATATCAGACAGTTGCTACCCGTTATACCACGAGGATCGCGAGGTTTGATCGTCTAAAGCTGCTTGAAATAGAAGGCAAACCTTTGGAGTCAATTCAAAGTATATTGACTGAAAGAAAACATACGGACAGGTGAAAATGAAAATGAAATTTTATTCATGGTTGCTGAAATTGGGAAATGGGGATCTAGGCGATATCGTTGAGATTCCGGCAAGATGCTACATTAAAAACGGGGATCCAGATCCAGTCCAAGTTTTGTATGGAGATGTGATTTATTCTGGTGAAAGTTTAGATTTCGGAAAACAATTTTATGTTCCATCAATCAAGTGAAGAGGCATTGGAGTTGAACGAAAAACTTTTGGAGATCTTGAACGAAAATTGCAAGGAACATAGGAGCATTGACAGCACAGAAGAGGCTGTTGAATTTGGACAATATCCGATGGAATTTCTGAATAGCTTAACACCCATGGATATGCCACCACATTGCATTAGATTGAAGATTGGAGCGGTTATAATTTATTGCTGAAGGAAGATTGGTAGGAAACACAGTTTTGATAACATGAATTCGCCTTTGCCATCTGATGCGAGCCTTCTTTTTAGCTCTGAAGGAAGCAGTTCTCGGTCAGACTTTCATATGCGATGACCATTAATAAGGCCCAGGGCCAGAAGTTTAATCAGATATATTTGAATATCTCCAGTTTCTGATCAATTAATATCTTTATTTATTTGTTAATTATTGTTCTCATTGACTATGCATATTCTTCACCTGTTATATGTATTACCTGCATCTTTTGCATACTTAAACAAATAATGCAATATAAGTAATCAATATCTAAATGCAACATACAAGAAGTAGTCATAAACATAGAGTGGGAAAAAAATCATGAGTTGATTAAAAAAGTAGTCACTACATTAACATATAAAAGGAAGTGTCGTCAGTCATTAAAAAAATAACCAAGGAGTCGTCACTTTGTCATCTACTTGAATTCTATGATAATTTTATTTCTGCACAAGAGACCCGCAGTGCGGGTAGAACCGCTAGTAATGAAATAATGTTCGGCTGGGATAACGTTGTAATTTTAGAGTTGCCTGAAGTATTTTTTTTTTCAGCGATGAAAATTTGGGCCCACTTCACATACAGAATAATGTTAAGTCATAAGAATGTTATGTGTGTAGGTGCGTTTTACAATAGCATCTAAAAGTAATTCGGTATTTTTCGGGAATTAAAAAAATTGCAAGAATTTAAATAAAAATGGAAATACAATATTAAAAAAAAAAGCATTGATATTTTGACATTTTTAAACAATTCGCAAGTTTTAGCAACCAAAGAATTTTAAAAATTCTAAAAAATTCAAAAATTCCTAAATTAAAAAAAATCAAAATATTTATTTAAAAACAATCAAAAAATTAGAAAATTTGCAAATAGAAATTTAAGCTCCGCCAGGTCGAATCTAAAATAATAAATTGAAAAATTATAAATAATTCGAAGAATCCATTTATGTTACTTCAAAATAATTAATAAAATCTGAAATCATTCAATAAATTGGAGTTGGCTTGGAACATTTGAAATAATTCTAAAACCTTTCAAAAATTCGAAATTTTAAGTTAAAAAATATTTTCAAAATATATCAATTCTTTAATTTACCGATTTCGAATCTCGATAGGGGCGGATGCAAAAAGGATTTTTCATCATCTGATTACGATCGGTGATGACGATTAACACAATTATGACCCCTAACTGAGAGTGCGAAATTTGTAGGTGGTTTACACAAAATAGGTCTATACCCTTACTTCCCCGATTTGGCTACTAATGCATAAAGTAGGACGTTCAAAGCAAATGCGTAAGAGTTGGGAGTGCATAGACAAATCCTACAATTTCAAAAATACCTATTGGCTTGAGTTTTTCGATAAGATTTGAACTTTAAAATGTTAGAAAAAATCGAAACATCCGAAATATTCGATAAAATTATGAAATTTTAGCCAGATCTGAATTATTCATAATTTTTTTGATCAAATATTTTGGTTTAGTTGTAATACCATCGAAACGTAAGGGTTTAATAAATAAAAATTTAATGACAAATAATTCGTTTTGAATAGTAAAATAAAACTTATTACGAACTACTCCAAATAAAATTTAATAAAAATATTAAAATTAATACCTTAGTAAAATATATGTTTAACGCCGAAGGCTAAAAATAATTAAATAACGTTTAAATTTTTTAAGCATTAATTTGGTAGAAAAAAGAAAGTGAAAAAAGAAGAAATCACAAACATAAATCAAACATAATATTAGCGCTGTAGGTAGAATATCACTGTTAAAAAATATACATTTTTGTACGATTTAGAAATACCATCTACAAGTCAAAAAAAGAAACAGTTTTGGCGAAAACCCCTTAAGACTACATTTTATACAGGTAAAAAACATGTTCAATCGGAAGGATTTATCTATATGCTTTATTATTCCAACATAACTAGAGGATTTTATGCCAATTTTCAGGGCTATATATATATTTAAGAATGAAATTTTTCAAACAAACAGTCATCGAGTTTGATTCAATGAAGCAAATTAAAATTAAATCGCAGTTCCAATCCAAAAGCGTATGAAAACTTATTTACGTACGTTCGGTGCTAACAAATCAACACACTCCGCCCTTCTGTAGACAATATTTTAAATTAAACTTAACTAATCCTGAAAATTATGATAACGTTTGGAATGCTACCACTCCGAAAATACGAAATTTTCCAGAAAATATTATAAACCAAAGGTATACTTGGGTTTAGGAAGCGAGGAAAAAAGATAAAAGGAAGGTATGTATTTGGAAGCGTGGTTAAAATAGATTTTGAATTGTCTAAGGAATAAGAAATAGGTTACTATACGCCATTTTAAGAAAACACAAAGTTTACTAAAATGCGGACAAATATTTTTCGAGGTGATTACCATTTTGTTTAGTGTAATGAATATTTTTTTCAGAATAGAATTAAAGGTTTCTTGTAGTTTCTTCGAAATATTGTTCTAAATTATCTTACATAAGCCCCAGAAAAATAATTTTCACTACTACCAAATCAATCTAATAGATAAAAAAGATATGCCTTTTAAATAGGACGGCATTCGACTGTAAAGGGTTAATGCATAATTTCTAGGAAAGTTTTGTAACTAAGTTTCTTGTAAACAATATTTAATTAATTTTCTTAGAAGTTTTAAAAATCTATATTACAATCAGCCAGGGGTATAAATAGTACGTACATAAATCTGTAATTACATATACATATACATGTATTATTGTATTTCTCACTAATAAATTCAGATGATGTTATTTGAATTCTAATTTAATATTTTGGAAAAATAATATTTCCAGGTAATATTTGTAGGTACGAGTATAAAGAAAATAATATTTTATCTTAATTACTTTAAAAGATTTAAGTAATAATATTTACAATCCATAATTTACTCGTATATATGCATATTATATCAATCTGTTCTTCACTTCTGATTAATTAGCATATTTGTTTACATTTTCATTATTATAATTAAGAATTCTACTCGCAAATAAAACATTTTAAACAAATTCTCAATTAGAAATGGATACATTTTATTAAAGAAACTAATAAGATGAAACTTTAGACGAGTATGTACATTATATTTAAATGTTTTATTAAAATGGAAAATTAAGGTTTATAATTCGGCTAAATTTCACAATCCACACATTCAAAATTGACATCTATAACAACTCGGGCCTTTCTGATATAACTTAACCTTGTCATCATACAAATCTGTTATGAAAATAGTTGTAGTCATTTTGACTGTAGATAAGGGTGCATGATCTGAGGGCACACTAGTCGAGATTAACAACTGCCTAGGATCAGTCAAGAGAGACCAGCCCATTTTTCAGTTGCGTGAATTTTATTTCTATCTCTTTCAAAAGAAAACGAGAGCTTTTATTTATTTAATTTAATCTTTAGATATAATCTTTTGTTGGAGTCACACCTTTAATGCATCTCTTAACAGTGCCAATTATTAACTTCCCTATTCTTTACAAATATTTCTTATTTTATACTTTTATTCCCCTTCTCTATAGGTTTTTGTTACCACTTTTAATTCTGGGAAGCATTTTTAACTATAGCAGAACTTACAGATGGTAAGTTTGGTTTGTTTTAGTTCTAGGAAAACTTTTGTTCTAATATTTATTTATTTATTTATATGTTTTGGTTGTTTTACAAATATAATAGTGAGCAAAACATTTGAGTACGAATGAAAACAACAATAACAAAGCCAGTAGCGGGTTTTTCTTAAAACTAAAATAAAAATACAAAGTAATTGAAAAAAAAAAAATAATAAAATAAAATAATAAAAATTATAAAAATAATAATAATAAAAATTACAATAAAAATTGTTAAGATCACGAATCATCCCACCTCCCTCCCAATTTTCTTAAAACCAACATGACACCGGGAAAATAGTAGGAGCCGATACTAAAAAATAATTGAAAAAATGAGTTTTATAAAACTTTGGTACAGTCCTAAAATACATTGTATTTTTTCTCAGTGAATAGCTAGCGCAACTCAAGTGACGATTTTCACTCATTTCAAAATATTTATTCATAACTTTAAAGACGTACAAGGGCTTCAGTGGAAGAATTTTGCTTTTGGTAAATAAAGGCCAAGATGGGCTACACTTACTGCTAAAATGCATTAATCTGATAGCATGCTTTTGAGCAATGACCAAAGGCTTAATTGTTTCATAATAAGTCCCATCCCAACAACAAATACCGTAACGCAATCTTAACTCAATTAGAGCGTGATTAAATATTTTTAAGATACCAAGTGGACAAAAGTACAACCTTCTCGTGTATTAGCTGTTGTGTCGTGTTAAGCGTATTTTTTAATTCAGTTGTGTGGCATTTCCAGTTTTAATTAACAATCTACGGTTAATCCTAAGTATTTTACAGTCTTTAGCGACTCTATGATTAGACAATTCTAATGGCATGGATTATTCCTAGAGCATCGAAGGTCGTGATAAACTGTATCCTCGTTAAACGAATGAAACTCATTTAGAATAAATATCATTGCTTTAGATTTAGAACTTAATAAGAGTTTTTGTGCTGCAAACCAATTACTCAAAATATTTAAATCAGTATTCATTTGTAAAACTGCAGTAGGATAATTTGGAGTAGTATAAGCAAATGCGATATCATCAGCAAATGCAATTAATTTACCATTAAAATATTGCCTAAAAATAGAATTAATGTATATTAGGAATAAAATTGGGCCAAGTACAGGCTCTTGGGGGATACCTGCTTCTAGAGCCAATGGAAGGCTTAGGTCGTTACCACATAACTAACCCTCTGAAACGATTAATAATAAACGATTTGAACTATTCAAAAATACAACCTCGGAACCCAATATTCCATATTTTCTCATGTAAGATGCTATGCTCTACCATATCGAAAGCTTTAGTAATGTCTACGAATAAAGCGGGTACCATACGAGATGAATTAATATCCTCATGAAGTGGATTCATCAGTTCGATTAACGCATCTTCTGTACCCAACCCAGATCGAAACCCATATTGACAACTACTAAAGTAATTAAATTTATCTAAAAATTCAACTATTCGAACCTTAACAGCTTTCTTGATAATTTTTGATACTATTGAGAGAATAGATATCGGCCGATAGTTACCCATTACAAAAGGGTCACCTTTCTTAAAAAGAGGGATGACCGTAGCAAGTTTTAAACAATTTGGAAAAGTTCCTTCAGTTATGCTACGCTTGAGTAAAGAGCATAAGATATTAACAATATTAAAGCTTATTCTCTTAATAATTGCACTACTATTAATCAGCAGAATATTTATGCTGTAGCGAATTAATAATTTGAAATAATCCAAAAGATGAGAACGGTTTAAAGAAAAAACTAGAATTAGGGCTGATATCATGCTTAACAGAATCGTCAAATAAATTTAAAGTATCTTAGAAACTTTGAACGGGCTTTCGATACATTGCTATTGCTACAAAAATATTTGTTAAAATTATTGGCAATCTCAAGTGTACAGGTAATTCTGTTTCTCCTATCATCAACAATTTTTGTGACTTGACCATGTTAGTTTTCTATATTTAAAATTTCGTGCACGTTCCCATTGACCTTTTGAAATTTACTTGAATAATAATTAGTTTTCGTTGAAATTAGCAGTAATTTCAATTTGTTTGAATAAACGCTATAACGTTGTTTCAATTTAAGATTTGCAGGGTATCTTTTCATCTGTCTACACAACTTGTTCTTAAAATGTACATTACTAAGAAGGTAATTATTCATCCAAGGCTTCAATTTGCGAAATTTCTTACGAGTGTAAACAAAAGATGAACATCTAGATATATAATTAGTCAGCATCGATAGAAACAAATCGAACACTTCTGAAATATTTTTTATTGATAAAACGGAATTCCATGACTCAGACAACAACAAATCTTTCAATAGGACAAAATTAATTCTATTTTTTTTAACGTTATGTGCGTGTTTTTTTGATTGCACCTTAAGACCATCTTTGGCCAACAAATTTATAAGAATATAATAACGATCAGTAATGCGCAAATTCTCAATAAAACAATTAATATCAATATTAGAATTCCTGAAGTAAACATGGCCAATGCAAGTTGACGAAGTGTTAGATATTCTAGTCGCTTCATTTATACCTGAAGTTAGACCGTGACTTGGCATTAGAAATTGATAATCATCAAGATTAACAAATTATTAGACTAAAATTTATCTAGTAGTAACCAGTAAGCTAAGTTCATCCAGAAACAACCCGATACTATAAGACTGAAGTCTATAAATACAAGCAACAGTCACTTTAAAATTAATAAAATAAACGTCAATCGCCAATACGTCCATAGATTTAAGTTCAAAATCGTCTCTCACCTTAACAATCAAGCTATCAGCAACATAAACAGCAACCCCACTTGAGCGGTATTTGTTATTAGTATTACATTTTGCAAACAAATTAAATCCCGGAATAAAATAGTTGGTAAGTTCATTATCCTTAATCCAAATTTCAGATAAAAATGCCATCTTAGGCAATTCAATAAGTGACTGAATATGGCACAAGAGACCATCAAATTTCGCACGTAAACTGCGAATATTTTGTAGCAAGAGATTCAAACTGCAGGGAGAACTCAGTTCATCTGTACACAAAAAAAAAACGGATTTAAAAAAAAGAGTTATAGATAGACTCCGTTAAGCGTAAACTCGTTTGTGAAGTTATATGAACAAGACGTTTACATGAAAATGACGTTTCCAAATGTATAGACAGAGCATTAAAATTTATAATTTTTAATTAATAGTCTATAACGTGTTGGAAATTGGGTACGCGGCGGCAAGAATATTTCCGCTATCCAATTAGCGTCAATGAAATTGACGACACCCCAGAAATAACACACGCTCAATTTAAAGTTACAAAATTCACTTTTAAATATTTATTTTGAATTATTAGATTGTCTATTACAATTTAAAGTAATTAATTATATATAATATTATTTTTATTGAAATTAAAAACTTAATCACCACTGCACTGCTATATTATACACGAGGGTAAAAATAATTTTTCTAATTTTATTTCTAAAAACGAGACGTCAACTTTTTACGTCCAAGAAAAAAAGATGTCAATCACGCTAAAGATACACCGAACGAATGTAATAATAGCCGCATTTCTTGACGCATTAGTGATCCGGATCAGATCAAAGTTTACATTGAAAACAACAACAAAAATTTAATTTTTGTTGTTGTTTTCAATGCAAACTTTGATCTGATCCGGATCACTAATGGCTCAAGAAATGCGGCTAATATCATTCTCTCAAAATCAATTGTATGTATATCGTTGCCTCTGTCTTGCAATTTTTTGGTGTTGGCATACGAGAAGAATCGTATGTCAAATCGTCATTATCGTTACCAGAACGAGATGGAGCTAAACCGAACAATAGCAAATCAAGAAAAGTTTGAACTCGCTAGCGAAAACGAGATGGAACAAATATCACTAAATAGAATTTAGAGTTCCGCATCATTTACGCTAGGTGAAAATGAAAAAAGTTACGCTAAGAAGAATCTTGTGCGTAAACCCAAATGTGTATGTGGTGGCGAACGTAAATCAATTTATATAAATAAATAATTTATATGATTGATTGCGTGAGGCGCTACAAGTCCCATAATTTACATTAATTCGTATATATTGTGACGACGGATATAATACCAAATTTTCTCCACCGTCACAACCGAGGGTTTGTTCTTGTTTAACATTGAAACAACAACAATAATACAATACGAATTAGTTTGGCGCGAATTTTTTTTAATAATTTTATGATGATGATAGTACGATTTTTTTATGATTGATTTTTTTTTTTGGGGACAAACAAGTTTTTATGTCGCGAATGGTCGAGAATGTTTGGTTTGGCTTGAATTTTTTTTTTGGAAGAGTCAGGCTTGTGAGATTTGGAAACGGTGCTACTTGAAATAGTTTAGCAATAAATATTTGATTTTAAATTAAGTTTTTTTTTAGTCTTGTGAGATTTGAAAACGGTGCGATTTGTAATCGCTTATCGAGAGATATTTTTTTGGAAAATTTAAAAAAATCGCGGTGATTGATAGCGAGTCTTTAAATTCATATATTTTTTTTTTTATCCAATCCTAAAGAAAATTCAAGTCTTGAGATATTTGGAAGCAGTGCCAGTGAGCTAATTATCTTTAGTGAATCATATCAGTTAAGTTATGTTTAAGTACCTAGTGAATTTTCTATTGGACCATGTGTTGACTCAAATTAGAAAATACATTTTATTTTGTTAAAGAAAAAACGTTATACATAAGTTAAGTTAATCTATTCAAGACATAGAAAATATTTTGTTTTGGTTTGTGAAAGAAATACTAAAATTCACATTAAAAAGTTAACGGATTTTAGTTTTGCAAAATAATGTGAGTGATCGAAAAAACAATTAATTAATCAGTGCCAGTTATAATATAAGACTCGTAAAAAAATTTGGTGGAAAAAAATAACCCATAAACCGAATTATCAAACAATAAATACGTAATCTATAGAAATGAAAATATAATAAAAAAAAAAAAACATAAAAACAACAACCAAAAAAAAAAAAAACATTGGTAAAACTCAGTCATCATTCAACTTCTTCTGCAATCAACCTGCAACAACAGCAAACATCATTCAACATCAACAGATAAGATTTTTTTTTTACTTTTATTACATTATATACATTATATTCTTATTACCGTTCTTATTTTTTTCTTTTCTACATACTTTACATACTTTGTATTCATTCAGATATATTAATTAAATTTCTTAGGTTAAGGTTTCTTAGGCTAAGGTTTAGTTTAGTTTAGGCATTAGGTTAGGTGCAGGTACTGGTTCCGGGTAGCGTAATTTTTTTGTTTGTTTCGATTCATTGAATTCTTCTTTTATACAAATTTATTATTTCATTAAATAAAAATCTTTTCACTGTTGTAAAAATTAATCGTACTATCACCATTGCATTACTCGGGTTGTGGTATTTCTAGTATCAATATTCGCAAATTCAGCGTCGCTTGATTTTTTTTTCACTTTGTTTCCGAAATATTTCCGCGTTTGTCAGTGTAGTGTAATCATGGAGTGAGGAACACTTTATAGGATGAGTTCAAGGTAAGTAATTAGGTGAGTATGTAGATAAGCTGTTGTTCCCTACCCCATCTATTCCTCTTCCTGCGGTCCAACTAGATCCACATCATGTCTCTGGAAAACCCACACATTCCCCTGAGCTTTAGCCGGCAAAATGACCGCCCAGAGACATTAAAGTGACGTGGATATTCTGATAACTGACGTGCCTTGGAGTTTGGTTTTCTGAATTTAAATTTTTTTTTTTGTAAGACACCAAACTCCATTGCATTTCGTTACAATATTGCAAATACAAAATTAAGTTAACAACAATAGTTTTATTTATTTTGGTTACGCATTTAACAATACACTTGCAAAACGTGTATTTTGTATAGTAGGCTATGGTAAAATCGAAAAAAAATTATAAATTGCGAAAGAGGGAAAACAATACACATTTTTAGTTCCGGCTGTCCTATTTTATTGCTTCACGCTAGCATTTTATTATATTAGATTTGTCTGTCCTCATCGAAGGTTGATTTACATATGCGACGTGCGACGTGTGACAAGTGGACATAAACGTGACGCTTTTCTGACGACAATTTACATTCATGATAAACCAATTGAATAGGTATGATTGACAGCTGTTTCAAATTCGTCTTTTCTTGCGCATATCGTCATTCGGTGCGATAAAATCACAAGGCTTCGTTGTTTTCTCAAAATTTTCTCAAAAACTATCACCGCAAAACAATTCGATTTGTTTTTGTTTGCTATGAACTAGTGTTTATAAAAAAAAGTATATCAAGGAAAAAGCACCGAATGACATCATTTTTTAGTGAAAGATATAGCAATACATGCGCTTGATCATACCTATTAAATTGGTTTATCATGATTTACATTTGTAACGAGTTCCGCCACGCACACTTTATAAATTTTTTATATTTTAATTTTTGTTTTCCAAAAAACCTTCGTCAAAGCCTATTACTTCGTTTTATACATATAAAAAATTTGTATGTGTTTGTGCAACCGTGACGGAATAGATAAAATTAAACCATCTCTCGACGTGTGGCGTGTGCCGTGTGACGAATGTCAAAATATTCGTCTCTGATTGGCTAGAAGGTCCCGTCACACGTCGCACGTCGCATATGTAAACCAACCTTCATAGTCCCTGACATCCATTTTCGTATTGTATTTTCCTTGACTACAAATGTCAGTTTTTTGTGATTTTAATAATAGTTATTTTAAAATTGTTTCTATAAAATTTAACATTTCTTCTATTATACTTGGATGTTGTTGTTCTTTATGTTGAATAGATACTATTATAATTAGCTGTGAGTGAAATGCCTGTATTTTACAAATTTGATGGTGGGGAATTCTTTGACTAATATTTGTTGTATGTTATACCTAGAATTCGTGATCTGATATTTGCGTGTAGATGGCTACTAATTTGCCTGCGTATATGGGTTCGTAATTTCCTAACTATTTGATCTCTGTTAAAATTGGGATTTAAGTTTATCTGTTTATTACCTAATAAATCTTCTAGTTCGCTACTGAAGTTTTCCGTAAATATTATTTGGGTTTTAAATCTATTAACTATTGTATCTAAAAATAATATGTTGTCATTTAAATTTTCTTGTTGTGAATGTATGGTTGCTTGATTTGATGAATTTTCTAGGTTTTCATTTTCGTGTGTATAGATTTGAAGTTTAGAGTTTCTTTCTACGTTTAGCTGAAATATTTTGTTGAATTCCTCAATTTCGTTTATCTTGTGACTATCAGTGTTAATCCTGCTTAGAAAATCTGCTATTTTATTCTCTTTCCCTTTTTGAATAATTTATCTTTGTATTGTATTCCCCTAGTGATAATATCCATCTTTGGAGTCTGGGGTTTAGATCTTTTCCTAGATATTTTGTGTGAAGCCATTTCAAAGCTTGATGATCTTATCGTGTTTATAATGCAGCTGTGTGAGTGTGTGTGGAAATGGGGTACATCATTTTGAATAAAATGCAATTTAGTTTGTGTAAGTGGCCACACAATTTATGTTACATCACTATGTGCCCGACTTATTTTAAAAATTCACAATTCCACAACTACAAAGTTTTTAGTAGAAATAAAGTTATCCACACTTATATTTTTAGAAACTCGTCATTATTATTTAATTTGAAAATTTAAATTCGTAATATACATATGTCGGATTGAGCACTTGAATTCAATAATAAAAACGAGAAAACTGAAAGCGAAATTATTTACGAACTTGTGAATTAATCACACACTTTTTATCACCAAAATATTTTTCGCACAAAATTATTATTTTTTTTTTTGTTTTAAGTCATGGCGACGGCGTCGGTGATGATAAAACAAAAAGGGCAGAAAAAGAGCGATGATGCGTCACGATTCACGAACAAAACATAACGAGAGTAAAAACATTTTGTGTAATGTCTTTCGTGAGTGCATAGGTATTTGAGACACAGGCGTAATTATGACGAAAGGCATAGATTGTGTATAAACAATGTGAAAGGGATGTCGCTTATGAATGAATTTGGGTAAATACATATTTGTGGTGATGTACGAAATGAAGCGATTGAATGAGTAAATCGCAACAATCTGTTTTCAGTTCAAACGATTTTCCGTATATATAAATGCCTAAAATATTTTACTGCCCAAACTACTGCTAATAGTTGCTTTTCGGTAGCCCTGTAATTTATTTCATGATTATTTAGTGTTCTACGGCTCCGAGTGCATATTGACTTGCATCGGTATTTAGTATGAATGAATTAAGAAAATTTGGGTATTTGAGAATAGGGTGATGTTCTTTTTCAGATATCGATTTGAATTTTTAAGTTGGCTGACAACACATTTGTAGTGACCAATGAATTTTTTTATTACCAATCATTTGTTAGGCATATTCCGGGTCGACTCGCCTGTGGTATGGCTCGTCAGATTGGTAAACAACAAAAAAAAATTCTACAAAAAAAACAAAAGCGTACCTACTGACCATCTTACGACATTCCTCATCAGCACCTCCCAATAATAAAAAAAACTTAGCACAACATAGCATTTACTATAAAATAATTTAGTTTATTTAATAATGAAATTCACAAATGAAATTTTATTTTATTTCCTACCAATTTTGTTAAACGAAAATCTGCCAAGAAAATCTGTGCTAAATACTAGTGGACAAAACAAAACTTCAAAATATATATTTGTTTTATTTTGAAATTTTGTTTTTTGTTTTTTTTTAACGGGACTCACCTGAACCTCCACCGTAAAGCTTAGGACATAACATCGGAAAAAAAGACCATAGTAGCATTTTTTAGAATTTTTTCAACTAAAGTATGGAATAGGTAGGCGGGGCCTATATCATTTAAAGTGATTTGGTTGGTAGAGAATTTGGAAAATGATACTATGGTATTTTTTGCCGATGTTATGTCCCAAGCATTAGGCCTTGCAGAATCGATCCAAGGAACCTGAAACAAACTTATTATTTGTCATAACGCGAAAACGCCACTAATATCACTTTGAGCACACATTTCCCATATTCAGTTTTCTTGTAATTATTAATAGAAATATAGTTAAGACAATAATATTTTAAAGAGAGTTTAACTTTGACTCAATTCAACGTTATATACATTGTATATAAAAAAAAATAATTGATCAATAATTAGTTATTGAATTTAATTTCGAATTGCAGTTTCAACAAAAAAGAAATTAAATTAAATATTGTGCAAGTAATCAGCACCACACTATTTCTTAAAGGTTTCTTTGTAATATGTATATAAATATATGTATATAAAAGAACTAAACACTAAAACGGTATACGGTGTGGCGAAGAAGACGTAAATAACGGCACACAAGTAAACACCCGCAAGCCCAACAAAAATCTAATTGTCACGATTGCCAAGATTTTATCTAATTTCACGCAATGTACGGATTTCGATAAATCCGCTAATCCACGATCCCTGTCACTGGCCTATTCGACTTACACAAAAAAAAATTATGGTACGGGATCACACAGTGTTTAATTTTTGCACCTATTTATTAACTTTAAAATGCCTCACCACGCCAAATAGAAACTAACCGTGATGTAGGTACGTATGCTTTTACCGCAATTGGGCAGCGTACACCAACAAATTGTTTCTTTTATCACTATACATATTTAAAAAAAAACTAATGAACTGATCCATTTAATAACAACCACTAGGGTTTAGATTCTCCTTATTGATTCGAAACTATTTAACACAATTAATCACTAACCACAACTAAACTTTGCTATCACGTTAATTATTATTATTATTATTTTTTTTAACTGTCGTTCTTCTCACCGGTGTTCAACTGACCAGTATATACATAATATCAACTGAATAGACAAATTTGTACATCCGATCGGTTTATACATTACCACATAGATACAGATACTCTCTATTGATTTATTGATTTTAATTTTAATTATTATTCAACACGGTCGCTGTACTGGTCCATAATGTTCACCTAGATTTCTGTGTAAACGAAACCCTACAGTTGTATGGCGAATTTGATTCTTTTATAATTGCTAAATCTAACATTTCTTTTATTTGTAGTTCAAATTCCTTTTCATGGATTTGAGGATAACGATATAGTTTACAATAACTTGGATTTTCATTTTTTAATTTTATCTCATGTGTAATTTTATGAGTGAAGGTCAAATGGCCACCTTCATTAAAAATAAATCCCTGTTTTTTATTAACATTCCTTTTTAGATTTCTTTTTCTTTTCCATTTAAATGTTCTTTATTTATTTTATGAAAGATTTCCTCTTTTGTATTAATTGTTGATACAAGGTGATTCACTTGTTTAAGATCACTAGGAAATGTGTAATGAACATTTGATTCAAAAGGGATAATGTATTTATAGAATATCCTTAGACATTCGTTATTTATGTCAACTATTGCTTGAAATGGTTTTAAAAAATTGATACCAATTATAGCATCACATTTTCTACTCTTTAAACAGAAAATCTTCCATTCCAATGTTCCTATTTTATTTAATTCTTTTGGAATCAGAGTAGTAATTTTTTCGGGTTAGGAGGGCCTCCTAATGAGTTATACCTAATTGGCTGATTTAGTTTAGTGGTGTAATTTAAAATTTGGGGTTTTATTAGACTAGTGTAGTCTGATCCAGTATCGATCAAACATTTAATTTCTTTATTTTCAAATGTTAGTTTCACTATAGGTAACTGACTTGGTGAAACTAGTCGTGAAAATTTACTTCGCATGCTCTAGTTTTGTATTTTGTGTAATGTTATCTACTTCCATTGGTTCTATTTGTCCCTGGTTGTTATTACTATTTCTATTAGGTTGTTCAGAAATGAATGCAGGTTTTCAACCATTTGATTTAAAACGACATATCTCAGTTTAGAATAAATTTTATTAATCGAAATAAGAACCATTAGAATCTACACATTGTTGCCAACAAGATACAAGTTTATTAATTCCAGTTGCATAGAATTCTGAAGTTCATGTGATCATGAAAACCAGTTACAATTTCTGATCGATTCGGGGGCTGAAGTATCTGTAATACCCGTTAAAAAGTTTCCCCGACAAGCAAAGGACATCGTTTGCATTCTTACCGCAGCAAACGGTACCCCAATTTCCACTTACGGTACAAAACTATTGATAGTCAATCTCGGTCTCAGGCGTTCGTTCACACATTCCTTTATAGTCGCGGCAGTAGATAGGCCTATTATAGGCGCTGATTATAAATTAAACGTATTTAAACGTTTCTCCGTATTTGGAATAAACATTAAAGCTTCGAAATGCATTTACGGCGTAAAGTCACTTGACTTCTTAAGCCACACAATTTCGAAAGATGGTATTCTTCCGTCGAAAGACAGAGTTGAAGCCATCTCAAACTTTCCAGAGCCAACGTCAATCCGCCAAATACAGCAGTTCGTATGTATGATGAACTATTACCACCGCTTTATACCAAGTTTAGCCGAACTGTTTTCGCCTATTCATCGGCATTTGGCCACTCTACTCAAGAAAGGCAAAAACAGAAACAATTTCTTTCGGCCTGAAGAATCCACTGCATCTTTCAACGAGTTCAAGTGTTCCCTTGCCGCTGCCACTATTTTGGCACACCCGTTGAACGATACTGTGTTCAACATCACTACAGACGCTTCCAGCTTAGCGATTGGAGCTGCCTTACAACAACGCAACCATGGATGTTGGCAACCACTAGCGTTCTTTTCAAAGAAGCTCTCTTCAGCGGAAATAAAATATTCTACATTCGATAGAGAACTTCTTGCTATATATCTAGCAATCAAACACTTTCGCCATGTTGTCGAAGGGCGAAATCTCTTTATTTTCACTGACCATAAACCTTTAACAACAGCAATTGCGTCAAAATAAGTACGTAGTCCCCGACAATTACGTCCGATATTCACCACATCGAAGTTAAACAAAATGTGGTGAGCGACTGTTTATCGCGTTCTTGTGAATCATTTTCACCAGAAATTAATGTCTCCTCTTTCGACATGAAAGAATTACTTCAACAGCAACAATGTGACGACGAATTGCAGAAATTGATTTCAGTTCGGAATCCGAAATCTAAAGTAAACCTGCAATTGATCTACTTACCGGATCTTCGATAGTCTGCATTGCATATCACAACCCGGCATCCGTACCACGCGTAAATTAATTACTTCGAAGTACTTCTGGGCACGAATGAATACTGGTGCAAGCAACTGGGCGAAGTCTTGTATCCCACGTCAAAAGTCCAAAGTTCACCGGCACACAAAATCAGAATTTGGTAATTTCGAGCTACCAAGTGGCAGGTTTCAACATATCCACATAGACCTAGTTGGTCCTCTGCCTAAATAGAATGGCTATCACTATAATCTAACGATGGTCGACCGATTTACCCGCTGGCCAGAAGCTTATCCAATCCGAGAAATGACTGCCAAAACCGTAAGTAAAATCTTCTACAATGAGTATACATATCTGTAGATTTGGTGTCCCACTCTATATAACGACAGACCAAGGAACACAATTTGAATCAATAATTTTCACCAAGCTCACGAAGCTCTTAGGTTCACATTGCATTAGGACAACTAAAAGCCACATTAACAGCTCGATGTAATACATCCCATTGGAGTTCTAACCTTCCAACCGTTTTATTGGGTATTCGAACCTCTTTCAAGGAAGACCTCAACTGCACGCCAGCAGAGCTCGTGTATGGCCAATACGTCAAGGCTCCCGGTGAGTTCTTCATCAACGATCAAAATTCGAACCCAAACACAGATACTTCGGATTTCTTAGAGAAGCTTCGTACTACAATGAGAGGTTTAGTTCCTACGGACACACTACATCCGACCCAACAGGATACGTACATTCCCAAAAATCTGGAAAACTGCTCACACTTATGTACACCGAAATCCCACTATATCCGTTATCAGTGTCTAATATTTCTGGAGTTCCGTGCACAAAAAACCATTTTTGTAACTGGTTTATTATTAGTATTGAATGTGTGTCGTTAAACTTCTCAAATTCTATAGACCCAGAGTGGCTATCCACAATCAGTAAATAACTTTCTGAAATAAACGTAAATAGATCTGATCCGACTATTTGAAAGGGTAAATCTGGTACTAATTTTTGAGTGATTACTTCTTTTACATTATTACGCTGTGTTTGGTGATATACAGAACATTTACTCACGAGTTCTTCTATGTCTCTTGCTAAGTTTTTCCAATAAAAACTTTGTCGAACCAGTCTTATAGAACTTTTGATTCCTATATGTCCAATATGAGCAATTTTTAGTATTTTTGAAATTTGTTTGGTTGGTATTACTATTTTCTCCCCTTTACAAATTATTTCATCCTATATTGCTAGTTCGTCTTTGAATGTTGAAAAATGTTTGAGACTTTGTGGAATTAGATTCTCTTCTGGCCATCCAGTTATTATATAATTTTTCAATATTATTAGATCTGGGTCATTTTTACTGTCTTAGATCAATTCAACTAATGCGTTTGCTGAGAAAGGCGTTACTAAATGTATTTGTAAGTCTTCTTACAAAAGTATCTGCAATGGGAATCTCCGTACTCTTTCTATATATTACTTTTGGTGAGTATACCATCACATCAAATAAAATTCTTTGAAGCCTTGATGGAGCTGATGTAATCGGTTTTTTGAATATTGTTACTAACGGTTTATGATCACTTTCGATTGTTACTTGCTTCCCATATATGTATTCGTATATGTGTTATATATGTAACTTTCTGCACGCAAACCTTATTGCTGTAGCTTCTTTTTCATTTTGCGGTTAATTTAGTTCTGCCGAAGTCAACGATCTCGATGCGTATGCGACTGGGTGTTCGTCCTAAAGGAGCACTGCTCCTAATGCTGTTTTACTTGCATCTACTAATAGTTTGACATGTTTTTTTGTATCATAGAACCTATAGTACCAGTGCGGTGGTCAGAGCTTTCTTTATTTCTGCAAACGCTCGTTCCTGTTCAGCATCCAAAACAAATGTTGTGTCTTTGTTGATCAAGTCTCTCATTGTAGGTGTCCATTTTTTTTTATTTTTTTTATTTTGTCATTTGGGCAGCAAACAGGTAAAACCCAATAACATGTTGCCTAACCAGCCGTGATTTTTTCCATCACTCGCCGGGAATCGAATCCGGGACTTCCGGAGCTTAAAGCAAGCATGCTAACCACTGTGCCACCGGCGTGGCACAAAAATACAATAATTTTGAACAATTAGGTATACATTTGGACACATAAGTTACCATTCCTACCAATCATTGAACTTGTTTAGCGGTTGTTGGCGTTTCTACGTTGAATATGGTTGATATTTTATCTTTGTCCATTTTTAATCCGTTTTCTGATATCACGTGCCCAAGAAATTTTAATGATTTTTGATTGAATAGGCATTTTCCCTTATTAAGTTTTAACCCTGCTTTTCCAATAACATCCATCACTCTTTTTGTGACTTCACTGCATTATTATTTTGTTTTTGTATGTATTAAAATGTCATCCATCGAACATTCGACGTTAGGTATGTTTCCTAAAAGATCATTCATTATATTTTGAAATATTTCAGGTGCTGAAGCCAGCACGAAAGGCATTCTCAAATATGTATATCTGCCCCTTGGGGTAGCAAACGCTAGATTTTTTTGCGTTGAGAATATTCTTATTCACGTTTGAAGGATCCAAGCAAATTCTAATCCTATTTTTTGTCTTACAACTACTATTGGCGACACTGCTGGAGTGGACACCATGATTTTTTTTATGACCTCCATTTTTTCCATTTTATCAATTTCGTTTTTTACTTGGTCCCGTATCGAATGAGATATATTTCAAAACTGGGATTATCTATTAAGTCTATATCGTATTCGAAATTTTTAAGACAACCCAGCCCGTTATAAATAGCTTCTACCATATTTTTATAATCTATGTTCTGTCCGTTTGGCCTCTGAATTAAATTCAGTTCTTCACATGTTCGTTTTCCTAATATCGGTGTAGTGTTACTGTCAATTACTTTAAAAACTATATTTGTGGTAATATTTTGTATTTCGCACCTGACTAGTAATTCACTCAGCACTGTTATTCTATGACCGCTATACGTTATCAAATTCTTTATCACTGTATTATCGAGTTTGAGATATAGTCGGTATATTATGTGTTTAGATAAGGCACTCTACTCCCATATCCAATTTAAATTTGATAATCGCGTCATTGATTTTTACGCTTTCGTACCAACCATCACCAAGACATCTGACATTCACCGAATCGATATACAAATCTTAACGTTCATTTAAATTATCAATTTTCTGATTTTGGGTTTTATTGCTTTTTAATTTTGATCTGCAGGCTATGTAATAACGCCATATACCGGACAACTTTTCGCGCCATGCTTGGTTTTGCACCGTTTACAATAAAATATTTTAATATTACTATTATTGTTATTATTCTTATTACTAACATTTTCATTTTTATTTCTTGTTTTGATTAAACTAATTTCTTTGTCTACTTTAATTGATTTCATTTGCAAAGACGCTACCTCGTGTGCTTTACATATATTGATGCCTTGATTTAAAGTTTTTGTGTCATCATTTATTAATTTTTCACGAATGTCGTCTTTACATATGCCTAAAATTAATCTATCTTTTAAAATGTCTTCTATCGTTATTTTATCAAAATTACATTTCAAAAATTGTAATCTAATTCTAGTTAAATAATCTTCGAATTTGTCTCTTACCGACTGTGACAAATTATTGAAAACAAAACGATCATACGTTAAATTTATTTTTGGTTTAAAATGTTCGTCAAACTTTTTTACCAATATTTCGTAGGTTATTTCTTTTTCTTTTGATTGAACAGATTCAAACAGTTTACCTGATTCTTGTCCTATTGCCGTTATGAATATTGCCGTCTGAACCTTCTAATCTTTCTTCTCGAATTCCGTGGCTGTTGCTTAACACCGAAACGTCCGAATCCAATCCAGCAAATTGTTGCATGCGTCTCCCGCACATAACATCAGTTTTGTCATGAATGAGGCCACCTCGTCGCTTTTTATTTTTACGCGTTATCTTGATTTAATATTATGTATATTGAGACGAATAAATGAACTTTCCAAAAATGGCGTCTTTCTCGTCTATACTCTATTTCACTTAATCCGCGTATTTTTTACCACGTCTTTTTTTTATTTTTTATTTTGTATTTATATTTAATTTCATTTTATTTATTATATTGATTTTTTTCAAATTCTGACACCATGTAACCTAGTGACACACATTAGAGTATTAGGTTTATTGTGTTCTTTATTTATCATTAGTAGTCATTAATGTCGTTATACAAACGTGCTTAACATAGTACATGCGTTTCTTCTTAACCTATACCTCATGATGGGTGCGTTCAATAACGCAATATGTCATGTCACAAGTTTAATAGACTTAAGGTTGATGCCCGAGTTTGGATTAAAATCCTAAGACAAATATTTTATTAAGAGACATACATTTTCGAATAAAAAAATACAATCCGTGTTATTGAACCAAGTTTATAAGAGTTTACCAAACTACCCGCATATTACAAAAAACTCTAAATTATAAGATGCAAATAAGAACCCTTTCAGCAATGTAAAAATTTTAATAAAATAATGCTAAACTTGTTCTTTCTAAAAAAAAATTCTCAACTTTATTTTAATTTATTCGAATAAAAAAAAATGGTTTGCATACGCTCAGTAATAAGGAACACGCTGTATATAATAAAACACCACTATTTATCCTTCTTACCAACACGAATAATTTAAGCGGTGCCGTGCCGTGGCGTTAGACGAGGTATTACATATTTTACAGGGTCGCCTGTGTGTAGCTCGATGTGTATCTTCAATTTTTTAAAAAAAAAAAAAGGAAATTCCAGCTCGGTTTATCAAAACCAAATAATAAATTAGAAAAATGGTCTAAAATATGAACAAAAAAAAAATGGTTTCTCCTTGACCCCATCAAAACTTTCAAATTTTTCGCTTTGTAAACAATTCAAATTAAAAAGTTTTACAAAATGTATACCCCGAAACCGCACCCGATACATAATTCAGACATTTTTTAATTAAAATCGTTTCTATTCTCATTTACTACATGAACCTAATAATAATACATAATACAAAGAGCAATATCCACCCGATCAATTTTTTTTTTTGTTTTCAAAAAATCTGAAACGAGCAAACAAAAATTAATACTGAACACTAAAAACGAAATTAATTTAATTATCTTGAACAATAAATTTTATGAAAACCACTAAATAAACGTTGTAATCCATTTAGAATTAAATAAATTAACCACAGCAAAAATAGCAACAAAATATAAACAAATAACCTCCTAACTTTGTCTCTCTTTTTGTATACGATATAACCCACAGTTATCCCTAACCAAAAATAAATAAAAATTCATTCTATGAGCGAAAAAATTTACCAACGCTGCTGCTGCTACTTTCTTGTTTACTCATAAAAATGTAAAATCATGTTTTTTTAGTGTGTTGTGTTGTTTTTATGTTTAACAATAATTTTTGGTGTATTTTTTGCACCCCCTTATAAATGTTTTTTATTTATTTTTATTTTCAGTTTTTTTTTTTTTTTGTAAATCAACTTTCCAAATACAGACAGACGAAAGGAGAAGAATTAAAATTTCAAGATCACAAAAAAATAAAAATAAAAATAAAAATACAAAACATTATTATGTATTCAAGAAAGCCAGCAAAGTAGTTAACATAATTTGAATAAAACTAATTAAAATAATTGTTTATCTTTTTAAATTAAAGATATAATATATTATATTCAAAAGTGTTTTTAACAAAACAATAAAATACATAATTTATTTACCTTTTGCTCCTTTTATTTTCTTCGCTTATTTGTATTTTAGGGGTTTTAATTTGATTAACAAAAATACAAAAAAAGGGTTAAAACTTAATAGCAACGTGTTTTGTAATATTTCTTTAACAAATTATTTAATTTTGTTGTGGTGTTTATTTTGCTGGCGAGAATAACGAATTGAAGATAAAATATAATTGTTGTTGGAATGGCCACTTGTGCGGGATTTTTGTTAACCCTTGTATGTATACCCAAAAAAATTTACGCTAGTACATACGCGACCCACCCGGGTAGCCAAGTGTATTTTTTCGGGTTTTCCATTCTTTAAAACCGATTTTTTGCCGGGTCCGCTATGTTGTTGCATTTATTTTATAAATTTTGTATTTTGGTGTTTAAAAACTAAAAAAGCTAGAAACGACTAACTTCAAAATTGCAGTCACCACAAATATTTAAAATTGAAATGGCCACCCGGGTGGCCGGGTATGCACACAATTAAATTTAAAAAAAATTGACTTTTACAAACATTATCATGCCAATTCTGACGTTAAGACTATTAGGACTCTCTTACTTAAGACCCATTTTGTAAATTATTATTTTTAAGACGAAAGTCTTAATCGGTATCTGTACTCTTATAAATCCCATTTTCATTCTTTTGTTTGTATTCCGTTCATTTAGGTTTATTATAAAATGTGGTGAAAAATACGTGAACTCACTTATTCTTTATATGGGACCGGAAGTCATGTTTGAATTTTATTATTTTTATATTTTGGATGTGTAGCACTAGTTAAACAAAACATTTATGGAAAATAATGTTTTGTTGTTGTTGTTGTTTTTTAAGTACACGCGGAAAAAAAACTAATTGAAAAACACTAAAAAAATTATTTCAATCACAAA
The DNA here is from genome assembly GCA_963556165.1 of Tipula helvola. NCBI lineage: Eukaryota > Metazoa > Arthropoda > Insecta > Diptera > Tipulidae > Tipula > Tipula helvola. The sequence goes on from OY744481.1 coordinate 288,120,804, forward strand.
ATGTCGCTCCAATAGAACTATCCATTGTTTATAACTAAATCCCATTTATTAAATTTTATTTTTGTGAAAATGAGAAAATCCAATAATGATATTCATGAACCACATCTACTAAAATATTAATTACGTCATGGTTTGATCACTAAAATAGGTGTAGTATTCAATAATCTCATTATTGAAAATTAGATAAATGTTCAATGATTTGAATTAATAAAATAATGATGTTAATTAAATTGTTTTGTGATATTTATAATGTTTTTCTGTTTATAACTATAGATTTAGTTAAATTCAATACACTTCAAAGTAAGATAACCAATTATTTTTGTGAACATCACAAATAAGTTTTTGTTAGATTAAAGGTTTTTGTTTTTGTAAATCATTAACTTACAGCATTTTGAATATCACAAAAATTGTCAATGATTATCAGTGAAGATCATTGATAATCATAAATAAATTAAAATGATATATACAAAAGATTTTGTGAAATTCAGAAGTATGTATTAGGGCGGATTAAATTTTTAAGTGGTCTGGAGACTCCACTTTTCTGTAAATTCATTGTATTTGAAGCAAAAATGTCCACTACACCATATGGCTACGATGAATTTCGAGCCAGCATAATTTCATTTGAAGATTTTTTTTTCTATAGAGTGAGTTTTTTAAAATGCCAGGCTTTTATCTCGAGGACGGTGCTGGATAGGAGAAAATTACTTTTAATGAAATTTGTTAAGGGTCGAGGGGGACATCGGATGGCGACCTTCAATTCAACCTTGACTACGACCTTCAAGGTTATTTGAAGGTTAAATTCAATTTGTTAAATATAAATCCCTATTTTTGACCCCAGATTCATAAAAACGCAAAATTTTACGTTCAGATAGGCATTTTAGGTTCTTCCTTTAGATGACTTTCAGGTGTTACTTCAAGGACAAATTACTAAATAATATGAAATGATATGCAAATAATGAAATGCGGAATATACTAACACAATACTAACTTGGTACTAAAGCATGCTGAACCGTATGCAGTTGCCGGAACCGGGATTTCGGTGCTGGATTTTTTGACAACCGGGTACTCGGTTCTTGCCCGGTTCTGAGAAAATTTTGAAATTTCTAAGAAATAAAAAAACAACATAATAGTTTACCTTATCTGTCAAAAACATTGAACATAACCTCAAAAATATTATCAAAAATATCTGTAGGTGTTTGAAAGTGATAACTAAAATTATTTTATGCTTGAAATATTTCAATTTTTTCCGGAATAACATATTGTTAAATATTTTGTACGTTTAATATTACGATTAAACATGGTTCTAAGAGGTTGTGTGATTAATTGTTTCATGAGTGCAGATAAAGACAGTGAAATAAAGTTTTTTAGGTTCCCTGTCATTCCGAAGATTCGTAAAAAATATTCAAAACTTGCTGAGGAATGACAACGCGCTTGGTTAAAGGCGATTAACAGGAAAGATTTGAAGGTTTCTTCGTTAAAGTTTCGCACTGTGTGTTCAAAACATTTCTTGACCAAACGTAGTGCCGACATTAAAGATGTTTTAAATACCGATTGGGTGCTATCGCTTGAATTGGGTTACCACAAGGCAACATCAACAAGCACAATGTCAAGATACGAAAGAACGAAAAAAAGGACAGAACGGAAAGAACTAGTAACCAGTCCTCCAAAGCCAGAACCAGTTTCAAAAGACTTAAATATAATCCCTCCAAGGTTTCAAAATAAATCTTGTCAAACGATTATCATATGTGAGGATAAATCGTGCCAAACTGAAGGTACATTATAAACTTAATTTGTATTACGTTAGTCCAAATAATATATTCTGTATTTTATTTTGTTATCTTTAGAATTCTATTTTGAATGCGACAAGGAAAATCAAATCGAGGAGCTCAAAACAAAAATTATGATACTATCCGAGAAGATGAAAGTCTTGCAAGAAGAAAACTTAGTGGCCAGAACTAAAATAAGTATGGAGGACCTTAAGAATAGTGCAAAGAACAATATTAATAACAATATTTTGATAACAAAATATTGTTAATTTTAATAACAATATTTTGATAACAAAATATTGTTATTAAAATCACTCATTTCTGAAAAATAACGAATTTAATGAAACACTATCCAAAAACATAACCAAACAAAATATCATTTTCACTTACTTTTTCGAAAAATTTGTTGTGCTTTAAAATTTTAATTATTAAAATAACTAGATATCACCTTTATACACAATAATTAATGTAGAAATTAATAAAAAACACTTTAAAATTTAATATACAGACAACAATTTAATAAACGCACAAAAGATAAATTCACCTACGGATCACAAAACAGCTGATTTTATCTGTCAAATTTTTTGGAGGAAAAAGGTCAATTGAAACTCAATATTTAATCCATTTTTATAAAAATATAAGTAAAAAATTAATATATGTACTGAAATGTTGTTATGTAGTTGACTTATTTCGTTTCGGTTTTCTTAAAGTATGATCGCAAAAAACATAAAATGTCCAAACTTTCATCATTTAGCGAAGATCTAATTTTTGTAGCGGTTTTCCCACATCCAGAAAAAACTCGTTCGGATTCCACACTGACAGGGGGTATTGAATTTAAATTGTCAAAGCATCTTTCGAGATTTGATCCACGATTACCTTCAACTTCAAAAATTGCCAACTCTTTTTTGATGATTTTTGTGACATCCTGCATTGTTCGATTTTTATTAGGTATGATTTTGGAATTGGTTTCCGTTTTGATGGCATTTGCGAGTTTTTCTTCCAAGGTCAAATGCGTGTTTTCTTCGTCAAGAGCTTCATTTCCCGACTCTAATTCAAGCGAAGTGATGCCGTCATCGTCATTTAACTTTGACATATTAATGACCATAGAAACAATCTTTGCCTTGTTTAAAAATTTAAACTTTAATGATGGGTCTAAGTTCAAACTAGCATAATCTTGCTTGCCCTTATGTAAGTACTGTAACAAACTTGATGCATTCATCCGTCGCTCGTTAATCCTACGTGAAAGTGTTTGTTTTAGTTTGATGGCAAACTCACTGGTGCCCAAATTTTTCAACATGAATGATATCGTTGTATCAGCTGAAAGTAGGGTAGCTTCACGACGACATAGTGCGTCTACTGCCAATTTCACCGGCTCAAGCGTTCTCACCAAATTATGGATCTTATCTAATTCCTCTTCCTCGAAGGACCAGATTGAATTTAGATCAATTAAGGATTTCAGTATACAGTTTTTGATTTCGTAAAAACGTTTTAGCATGAAATATAAACTATTCCATCGCACCTTTACGTCAACCATCAATTGAATTTCTTTTCCAAACTCTTCTCTAACATATTTTTGGAGATGGTCATTTTTAGTAGAAGATTGTCGAAACAACAGATCTCAACTTTTTTATCAATGGGTACAGTTCGTTCACCAATTCTGGCACATTATCATCGCTAACAACTTGAAATCCATCGTCGTCTTCATCTTCCTCGTTTGAATCACATTTATCGTCTTCGAAAACTGGTTCCTTTTGAGGAGATGTTGGTTTCTTGTAAAGCACATCCAAAACTGCCAAATGCACCGCATGGGCGAAGCAAAATTGTTGGTGACAAGAAAGTAATTTTCCAACTTTTTGCATCACAGGGGCACCATCTGTTGTGATGCATACAATGTCTTCTTGCAAATTCAGACCATATATTTCGAGCCTGTTCTTAATAAGTTTGATGCAGCTTTCTGCCGGCAATGATCCTTGAACTCGGGCCAGCCCCAAATTCCAAAAGTCATGCATAATGTTCATGCATAATTCATCGAAAGTAAGACTGAATCGCTTGCCTTGTGACTTTAAGTTTTGTAATTCAATTTTGTACTGTTGCTGAACCATTCTACCATATCTGATAACCATGCTTCGAATAGTGTTTGCTGATTTTGGCACATCGAATCCTCGTGCTAAAAGCGATTTGCGCATTTCAACAGATGTTATAAAAATACTAAATGGCAAACCATCAGCTGCTGTCATACGAGCCAATACAGCTTCCAATGAGTTATCATGTCCAATGAAGTAGTTTGGGATTGATGACTTTGAAGTGGTGCGTTTTGCTGGTAATTCTGTGCTTTCAGAAGCAGGCCTCTTTACTGGATTCGTTACGATAGAATGTAGCGATTTCATGTGCTTGTGGAGGCTACTTGTTGACCCACCAGACGTTTTAAACACTTTTCGACAAATTTTGCACTGAGCAGACTCGCCAGACACTTCACGTAAAAAATGCTCCCACACTGTCGTTTTCTCGATTAAACTTTGCTTCCACACTTCAAACTTCGACATGAATGGCTATTTCTGTTACTGTTTTTTAATAATAATATATTTAAAAAATTAAATTATAATTTTACCAATAATATCTATCCATGAAGTATGAACGAACACTGAACAATGAAAAATGTTAAACGAACAGAAAAGAGGAAAAAAATTGTTTTTTTCCTTTTTATCTAACGGAGTTTTTTAACGGAATATCTTCTACTGAGAATTTAGTTTTTTTTGGAATATTTATAGTAAAAACCAGTGATGTGCCTCTACGCGTAGACAATTCGTTGTCTACACATCATGTAGACAATACGTAGACTACGTTAGTTTGTGTAGACTATGAAGACAATGTGTAGACTATGAAAAGTATGTAGACAATCCTTACAAAAGATATTACACTTTAAAAATTTGCCAAAATACTGCGACCAAGCTATTACAATGAAATTCCACCCCGTAAAGTTTTGACAAATTCTATGCTCGATAAAATTCATAACAAATGTACCACAAAATAACGGCTTCATCGGAATCCGTGTTATTGATCGATGGTTGAAAGAACTGCCAGCAATTCAAAAGTGGTCGTAACACTTGTTCACAGTGCAGCCAACTGTCGCAGTGGAAGTGGATCGCATTTTATCTCAATGCATGGGGTTTCACACAAATAGCTGAAACTGGTGAAGCACTCCTAAATATTGTGGAGCAATCAATCAAATTGATAAAAGAAATTTACGGAACAGACATATATGCTGTTGTGTCAGACAATGCTGCCAACATGAAAAAATGGACAATTTAGTATCAATTTGGCACACTAACTGCAACAGCCACACGATCAACCTACTGGCGAAATACATCTTATCAAACAACGTAGACGGTTGCTTGCAGAATATAGTAAATATTTTAAAAGAATTCAAACATCCAGAATGAAGGTCGATACAAGATGGTGTTCCTACAGGGATTCATTGGCATGCCTAATAAGGAATCTGAAATATAAAAAAATTAAGCAATATGTTAATTATTATTCGACGATAATTTATAAAAAAGTTGAATTTAACTTGCAGCTCTTTGATCCTATTTGTAATTTATTAAGACATACAGAAAACTCTACTTGCTCCATAGCTGATGCCGTAGATTTATGGATCGATTTAGAGAAATCTGGGGTTTACGAAAAATTACAGAATGAATTTAAAAAAAGAAAGAACATGGCGTTAAATGTTTAGGAAATTCAAAATTGTTTAATGGAAACACTGAATGAGGAAGACCTTGAAGGTTGGAATAATTTTAAAAGTGGAATCGGAATCTGAAAAATTAAATTCAAAAGCAATCAAAGAACCTCTTACTTACTGGTACACAGTTGAGCTTGAGTATAAGCAACTCAGCAATTTATCGATTAGACTTCTAAAAATTCCGGCATTATCGGATCAAATTGAAAGAGTTTTCTCAAATTGGTCGTATGTACACTCTAATTTATGGAATAGGGTGACGTTCGAGAACTCCAAAAATTAATATATTATTATTAATTATACCTTAAAATTTAAAGATTCAAATTAGTCTGATGATTATTGAAAATGATTCATTCTCAAGATAATTTAGATTATAAATATGTAATGAATGTTGAATTACAATTAATAAATTGTTATTATTTTTTATTTTCAATATATATTTTATAGTTACAGTTACAGTTCCCATAGAAACTGCCATGCAAGCAAAAGATAAACAACGTGACTTGATTGATAAGACAATTAGCGCAGCAAATCCAATTCTGCAACATAAACTGTTTTAAGCGCATGGTTGATCAACGTGACCATATAGAATCATGTTCATCGAGTCGAGGCAAATTTGATGAGTTAGTAATTTTAAGTTTAGAGTTAAAGAAATTTAGATATAAAGAAATTAGTCCGATTTTAGATCTTAAGGAAAAAACTTGTAAAACCAATTTTAAGAAAATAAAAATTAAAAAATTAAATTAAAATAAATTTTTTTTAACAACTTTTAAAATACGAAATACGTAATTATATACATAAGTATTATTTAAATAAAGAATTGAAAATTTGCTTCTGAAGTTGAATATTATTGATTTTGCACTGTATGTTTTAATTTTTCATAGTTGTAGTAAATTTTTATAGTTTGGTTAATTGTCTACATCAATTGTCTACATCACATGTAGACAATCTGACGTAGATTACATGGGTAATCTACTCGAAGACATTGAAGTAGACTACGGGATGTAATCTACGCGCACATCACTGGTAAAAACTAAAAAGATAAACATGTCTAAAACTGGAACCGAGTCTTTAGGCTTTGTCAGAACCGGGTTTTGGTTTTCTGAAAAATTCGGGTTACTCGGGTACTCGAGAATCGGTTACCCGGTTCTGCATGCCTTACTTGGTACCTTTGGTCATGGTGCCAACAAATTTAAATTAAGTCATTCCCCATTAAAATTCATATAAAAGTAATTTTCTCCTATCCAGCACCGTCCTCGAGATAAAAGCCTGGAATTTTAAAAAACTCACTCTATAGAAAAAAAAATCTTCAAATGAAATTATGCTGGCTCGAAATTCATCGTAGCCATATGGTGTAGTGGACATTTTTGCTTCAAATACAATGAATTTACAGAAAAGTGGAGTCTCCAGACTAAAAATTTTTTCTCCATACAATTTAATCCGCTCTAATGTATATACTATTTGGCCTCAATCTATGTATATCTATATATATGTATAAAAATGAATTCCTGTTTGTTTGTTTGTTTGTTTGTCTGTTCCGAATGGGCGCCTCAGCCGCTCAACCGATCGCCATGAAATTTTTACCATGTACAAGTTGCATATCCAGAACCAACCTTACGATATTTTGGAAGGGGCTGGACCCCGGGGTCTAGGGGCTGCGGTACAATTTTTTTCGAAAATTTTAATTTTCTTTCAATTTTTCCACGAAAATGAGTTTATGGGGCTGGTTATATGAAATTACTGACATGTTCGAATCCGAGGGGCCCAGCCCTGGATCAAAAATTAATTTTAATATTTGATTATTTCAAAATTACTTCTCAGTCGATCAACCGATCGCCATGAAATGTTTACCATGCAAATGTTGCATGTTCAGGACCAATCTTACGATATTGTGAAAGGGGCTGGACCCCGGGGTCTAGGGGCCATGATACAAATTTTTTCAAAAATTTAAATTTTTTTACGAGAATGAGTTTTGGAAAGGGGTTAAATGAAATAAAAGACATGTTCGAATTCGGGGGGTCCGCCCCTGGATCAAAAACTCATTTTTACATGTAAAGATACAATTATTTGATTGTTCTGAAATAACGCCTTAGCCGCTTTACCCATCGCCATGAAATTTTTACCATGTATATGTTGTATGTTCATGAATCATGACCAAGCCCACAATACTTTTGAAGGGGCTGGACCCCGGGGTCTAGGGGCTGTGGTACAAATTTTTTCTCAAATTTAAATTTTTCTAAGATTTTTTGACGGGAATGACTTTAGGAAAGGGGTTATATGAAATTAGTGACATGCTCCAATCCGGTAGTCTGCCTTGGATGCAATTTGATTATAATATTTGAAATATAACTTCTCTAAGGAAGGAGCATTTTTCCTGGAGAGGTAATAATAATCCTATAAAAAGTAATAATAAATCTTAATCTGTTATTTAGAGAAACAATGTGTAATATGCTTTAAATTTACCTTATCCTCTGATGGTACTAGTGTGACAATTGCTTCTGCTAATTGCTGGCACATCTGCGTAGTCAGTTTTTCTCCATGTCGAATAAAATAGTTTACTATTAAATTGGACAAGTTATCCCGTTTTAATTCCGTTAATAAATAATCTGCTTCAGTTATCTCCTTAAGCACAGTTCTACCTTCATGACATAGTTATCTTCTCTTCCAAAGTAAAATTCATCACTGTTTGAGATGGTGGTGGTGTACTAGGCCATGTCATTGAGGCCATGTCATTGATGATAAAGTATCACTGACCGTCGAAGCAGCATCAGAGCAATTGTTTGGCAATTGCCATTTTTTTGGGGCATCTGTAAATTTAATTATTATATTCCACGTAAAATCTTTTAACAATGGGACGATATGTGCCGGTATAAGAAGTTTTAATTCATGAATGTACACTTTTTGGCCTGGAGACATTAAAATATTCGGCTGTTTACTAAGATTACAATAGTTAAGTTAACTTACCGTCTAAGTATGAATATAATTCAGGTAAATCCCATACATTGAGTAGCTCTTGAAGTTCAGCTTGATCAATTGTTGGAGCGTTAACTACTATATATTGACCGTTGTAGTTGGTCCCATCTTCAATAATGTTTGATACAGTTGTACTTTCCAAACTTGTGTTGAGTTGAAAAATATGTTCATTTCCGGTCTCATTCATTTTTAAAATACTGCAGCGTAAAATAAATATTTTGTTGGTTAAACTGAACTTTTTTGACAAATTTACTCAATTCAACCTAACAGGCTAACACTAATTTAAAATAATAACAAAATTATCCTTAAAAATTTAATATTCGATGTAGTTTCTACATTTTTTTTTTTCAACAAAGTATTTAATTTCTTAACTTAAACTAGCTACGTAACTAATTGGAAATAAAATTAATATTCCTTTATTCTTATCATTGAACAGGATTTATATGAATTATTAGCGTTAAGTGGAGGCCCACAACATTTATGAATATCCATAGCTACAACTAATCTCATTTAAATCGATTCAATACGCAGCGTGATGGTGACAAAAGGTAATTGATTTTAATGGACGGCCAATTATGATTATTTTTGTTCTTAAGTTGTTCACTGCTATATAATCTATTTCGACAAGAGACAATTTGTTTAAACAAAGCGGCAGAAAATAGCCAGTTTTATAAATTTTTCCTTTGTACTCTACTTTACTATAATATTTATAATTGAGCCGTTAATTTTGAAAGTGGCCTAAGTCCATTTTCCAAAAATATCAAGTTAGATGTCATAATATTTTCAAATCTACGTAATTTTTTCATTATTAAACAAATTACAGCTAGTTGAGGTAAAATCACTAAGATTTTGTAATGAGAAAATTAGCTGATTAATAAAATGACAACACTTTTATTTTGAAAGTGGCCTAAGTCCTATTTTAAGAGCTTCAAACATGAAGTAAATATATTATGTAGTAAAATTTTATTAGATAAGAGCTCTACTTTATTTGTCATTACGTATATTATTGATTAAACAGCATTAAGGTCGCAGATATATTATCAAGATAATGTTTTTTTTTTAAATAATAATAATTCGATTAAATATATTTATAATTTAAATATAACAGCACAAACCAGAAAGTGAGATCTCTATGCAAAATTAATAATGTGTACATGAAAAATTATGCACATGTGACACAATGTGAAAACCAAATATGAAATATACCAATAATCTGGCTTAAACACGAATTTTAATATTTCATCCAGAAGGGATGAATGATTTTAAAAAGTATGTCCAGAAATGTGGTTTATGAGTGAAGTAAAAAATTATGGCTTTTATGTGTAGTTTGAATTTAATTGTACAATTTGCATAAAATTGGTAAAATTATATTTTGCAAACCAATATTCATCCATTAACTGATCCACCCTTGGTGTAGTTTCAATTTTAAACTAAGCAAATATCAAATTTTTTTGGCGAATACTAAATTCACATTATACCAACATGAAAAATGTTTAAGTTTAACACCTTCAAACTAATTAAAATATATGTTACATTATAAATACAATAAAATAAATATACCTCTGGCTAATTACATTAATATGATTGCTTTTATGTAATATTATGTTGCTAAACCTTTATGTATAATAATATTCTGTCGTTATGATAATGGAACTACATATACGAACACTTTTCATAATTAAATTTAAAAAGATTTCATTGTTCCATACAACCACTAACATATCAAACACATCAATCCAAAAAAATTAATATTATTTTATATTATGTGCCTTGCCATCATCCATAATAATCATTAAAATATCCACCCATATAAATTTTCATAAATGAATGCATATAAAATATAATAATATAATTTAATTCGATTTATTACAAATATCAATCCAATCAATCATAATGACATAAACAAAAAAAAAAAATAAACAAAAAATTCAAATGAAATCAAAATTGGCTTTTTTATACTCGATAATTTTTTACTACGATTTTCAATTTACCATAATGTATTCTGAAATATTATGTATCAGTTGATTTTTCTGGTTACAAGCATCATTTATTTGCTTTCCACTATTATGTTTTGTTTATAGGAGTATTTGTATCCCAATCATTTGTCATGACAATACAGTGTATAATAAGCTTATTTGGATTAATATAAAAAGACGGCTGGCTCATTTTGTTTTCCACTTAAAATGAATTTACATAATTGTGTTGCTATTTTTGATTGCTGGTGGCTAGATCTCTTAATCAAATAAACATATAAAACTAAATTTGTAAAATAGTTTCGGCTTGAAAAATGGACGAGATTACTAATATGAGAATTTAACCAAAATTACTATTTTATAGTATTTGTGGATTTCCTCTAATCTATTTTTTGTGTCCACCTTAACTCTCTCAGATGATTCGGAAAATTTGATTGTTTGTATTATTTTACTAGTTACCACTAGCACCACTTCCTGACTGGAAGATTCTTTAGTTATGTGTTATTTGAATTTCGTGCTACTCACTAACACCTCGGCTTTATATTGGATCTAGGCTGCTCACTGGCACCTCGCTGGAAGGTGCATTGCTTGTAACAACCATTTTCTTAACGTTAATACTTCTTGTTACAATTAATTACTGGGTATGCCTCAATCGGCCTGAAATGATCGCTGAATAAACTGTATCGTCCCGAATCAACACTTACAAGCATTTCTCTTAATATAGTTTAGTAATAAAGAAAATTGATCTTTGGATTTTGCGAGATTTATCCGTTTTGGGGTACCATGGGTCAGAAAAATTGGCTTTCAAAGTCTGTCAATCTATCTATCTGCATGTCAGTTTGTTTGTCTCTTCCCTTCAGCCCAGAGAGTTCAACCAATCGGACTGAAACTTCATATTAAAGCTTTACATAAATTGGCAGACCTCAGTGAATTTCAGGGAAAATTGGCCAACCAGAAGTGGCAACTTCCGTGAACCAGAAAATCTATTTTGCAAATAAAAAGAATTAAAAAGACAAATTAAAAAAATAAAATTAAAAGGAAAGTTTAAAAAAATAAAACGAAATATTAAATTTGCAAGAACACCCAAAAAATTTCTCAAAATTTCCGACGGAAATGCATTAAGAATTTGTATTATTTACAAATCGATACATTTTTAATTCTTTTGAAGTTCGAATTTTTTAAAATTTTCTGAATTTTTATTTTAGATTATTCTACTTTTCGAAAAGCTCAAACCTACCAGATACCTTCTTTTTAGAATTTGAAAATGGTTTTAATATTTGCGGATTTTCTTAAAATTTTACGATTTTATTTTATTATTTAAATTTTTAATTGAATATGAAATTTCGAAAAGGGCACATCTCGTATATATTGACAACATCGTTTTTTTTAAATAAATGTGATGGAAATATATTCTCATACCTATTTTGTTTGAAATAGGCACATCTTTTGTATTATTATAGCTCCTAGGGTCGGTGTGTATAACAATCATTTCGAAAAGATCACAACTCTTGGAGATGTGCCTTTTTCAAATTTAATGCATTTTATTTAATATTTCAGAGATGTGCCCTTTTCGAAATTGCATATTCAATTGAATTCTGGATTTTTTCAAATTTTCCGTATTTTTTCAGATGCTATTGATATCCGTAAACTTGAAATTTTCGAATTAGTCAAAAAATCACTTAACAAATTTAAAATTTTTTGATTGTTTTTAAAACTTTTAATTTTTGTTTTAATTCATATTATTGGTTTTGAAAATTTGACCCTTTTGAAAAAGTTTAGAATTTTTTTCGGAATTTATTAAATCATTAATTATTGAATTTGTGGAATGTTCCCTATGTTAGAGATAGAATTACTAATTGTTCTCAAAACGTCAATTGAATCTATTCTAATTATTCTTTAAACATTTAATATTGCGAGTAAATGTTTTAAGAATTGACACTTGTCTCTAATGTAAATTGAAATATCCTAGAAAATGTAAAAAATATTTAATTGATTTATTAAAACTGTATACTTACCTATATGTTAATTCAACTTTACATACTTCTGATATTTTAGTTCATATTAGAAACACAGTAATTAAGTACATACAATCATTTTAATATTCCAACTACAGAGAAAAAGGAGTAATAGATTACTCACACTCATTTTTTTGTTGATTTATATAAAATAAAGAAAAGATTATTATTAGCTGAGTTTTTTTATAAGTCTCGATAGGTCTATTCAGATATTTGCAAAAAAAAAAAAATAGGAAATTGTACATACTTCTATCATCCATTTAAAAATACTGGCACTCGCAGCACTAAGAATTTTTGTTTATTTTGACAGCGCTACGTCATTTTTTCATTATTATGTATGTACTTTGTTTTACCAAAAGCATAAATACATGAGGAAAAGTGCGAATACATTTTATCCATATAAAAAATGAGACGAACATACTAAAACTTTTTTTTTCTTTCAAAATGTTACTATGATCTTTTAAATTTTGAGCAATTTTTACGAAAAATGATAAACAGGTTCATTTTCCGATTTTTCTATTTTTCTTTTTTCACCAAAAAAAAGCTTGTGGGTTGTGATAATTACTATTAATATTAAATAACACATTATGAATATGCCTCTTCATAATGGAAGGAAATAATAATAAAATTAATACTTTTAACGAACATCTTCTGTCTTTTAAAATAGAGCAAAAGATTAAATGCAAATCAGCTACTACCTATTGTATGATAGATGTACTAAAAATTGACTTTGGTATGCTTCCATGCTAAAATACAAATTTTTTAATGTGTGTCTTTACTCATAAAAGGGCAAATTTGTAGTCTCGATAGCATATCTGTGAAAAAATTTTGTTCAAAAAACGAGACTTGAGAGTTGCAATTTTTATTGGCGTACTAGATTGTACGTACACGGAAATCGCAACTCTCAAGTCTCGTTTTTTGAACAAAATCCTTGCACTGGATAAAAAGCAAGATATTCATGTACAGTTGTGTAATTCAGTGAAATGAATTAAAAACGATGAAATGTTGAATAAAAAGTTATTCTTGATTAAAATAAACTGAATCAATTGCAGTTTAACCACAAAAATAGAGAACATCTGGATGCGATCTATTGAGATCTATCGAGGCTTATAAAAAAAAAATGGCAGTTGTTGTAACAGTCGAGCTGAGTGTTTCACTTAATATTTGTTTATATGATGTGTCGATGTCATATTGTGAGGTGATTTGTTATTTTAAATAAAAGGAAAATAAAATAAAATCATTAAAATCAATCAAAACAAAATAAAACATTAAATTTATTATATGTTTAGTTTACGCATGTCGTGAACACCCGATTTTCGAAATAATCGCATTGCATTGGGCGAGGAAAATATTTACATATTTTGTAACTTTTCGAATTTTGAACATGATTGGTATTTTGCAAACGTTTTTTGGTTTTTCACAGGTTTTCAAATTTGCTTCTTTTTAGTTCTTAGGATTTTCTCGCCGAGTTGTATTTTCGTATATTTTAAAAATTTTAGTTTGGTTTCGTACTAAAATCAGTACAGTCTTACTTATATGTACCAACATATAAAGTTCGATTTGTATTTTTGTAGTTTGGTCGTAGCTACCTGATGAGATGATCAAACTTTTCAGTACGAAACCAAACTAGCAAATAAAAAACTTAAGGCTTGTTTTTAAAGGGTATATGGGGGGAAATGATATTTCTACTTTTTTGTTAGAGTAGATATGTTATGAGTAGATGGCTTCTTTATTCCTCTGACTCACCAAGTTGTAAATATAGGAATGCTATTAAAAATAATATATTTGTCTATAAACAAAGCCGAAAAAATCATATTGTTAAAAAACAGAGCAATTTTCAAAATTTCTGAAACAAAATAATCGAATTCTTTGGGGGAAAAAAATCAATCCGAATCAAAAAATTGATCTGGATTGACAATTTGACATTACATATTCTTTCGAAAAAAATAAATTGATTTTTTTTATCCGAATTTGATATTCGACATTAGCCATAAAAACTGGTTTTGCTTAAATAACATACGCTAAGTACGCTAGAGCTACATACGTTTGCTGTCTTCCTACCGCACAATAAATAAGTTTACTAGATGGGAGGGAGACCTCCTGCACAAAGTAAAATTCATCATCTGTCTCTTTTGTTCATTGAAGCGCATTTTTTTGTGTAATCAATGATAATTGATTTCCTTTCATTGTTTTCTAGTCGACATATCACTGGCTCTGCAAACAACCGCTTCTCTTAAGGTTTCATTCTGATTGTTGTTTCTCTAATGAAAAATACGCTGACGTTTTGATGGGATATAGAAGCGACAAAGGCGTCGCTGATAGACGATTACCTAAACTGGTCGACGAAAAATGAGAACCCCCGTGCCAAAAGACCGATATCATTAAAGAGAAGAATTAGTGTTAGCGTTTGGGCAGGAGTAACTGAAAATTATGTGATTGGATTACCTGAGTATCTTAACGGGGATAACTACCTTAATTTTTTACAAAATGATTTGCCCGAATTGGTAGCACACGTACAAATTTTCATTGAAATCAGACTTATTAAAATCAAAGTCAAAATGACAGTTGTCCTGCATACTGGAGATTAACTGTCAGGGAGTGCCTAAATGACGTATTCCCAACTTTATAGATTGGAAGAGATGGCTCTATTCCATTACCTCCACGTTCCCCAGACCAAACTCCATTAGATTTTTACGTCTGGGGACGGGCTAAAGTACAGGTATACGTCACAGAAGTTCAATCTAACGCGATTTTCTGCATCGCATTGAAGCGGCTTTCTTTCAAAATTAAAGACAAAATGCGTTTACACACCACTACAGTGGAAATAAGGCGAAGGTGTCGCGCGTGCATATGCAACGGAGTTCAACAATTTGAGCAAGATTTATAATTTTAGGTCCAAAAACAATAGTACCTCCATACATAAATGTAAGATAGAGATAGGTGATAGATTTTACTGAGGAAGAGTGAGATAGTAGTTGTTGCCTACTTGCGTATGTTATTTAAGCAAAAACTAGTTTTTATCGCGAAAGTCGAATATCAGGCTGATATGTCTCGATACACAAATTTTGTGATTTAGTAAAGTATTTAAAATGGGTTTTATGGCATATTGCATAGCGTTGGAAAGGGGATAGACTAAAGAACTTCACGATCACCATCACTTTTAGTTTTTTTTATTGCAATGTAAAGTTGAGCTTTAAGTTTTTTTTACCTTTTCAACCCCTTGCACAATTGTACCCATCATGCAGCTGCAATACATGACCAGAAAGAATCACGTGATGCGCACGCTACTGGAAGGTTACGGAGCTGGTTGATTAATCTACCCACCTTTACCCTCCCCCTCCCCCCTCCATTAGACCCTAAACCCCAAATACGTTATTGGTAACTTCAAAGTTTCAAATTTCAATATGTCAAATGAGTAAACAAAACCTCGCTTTTTTATTTGTTATTTTTTTAAAAGCCAACTAACTACAAACGGATCAATTTTTTTTCATATTTTTAGGCAAGTCACAAAAATCGATTTATTTTGGAAATCGAAAGAATTTCACATAAGTCAAAAAAACCGAAAAATTTCATATTTTTGTTGTTTTTCAAGTTTTTATTTATAACTTTTTTCTGAATGGATTTAGGTACAGGCAATTGGTGCATAAAAAAGAAAGCTAACGTATTCTCGTCAAACCTGTGCCTGTAGTGGTCGGTCAGTGCGGTTATTTATTCGTGTAGCGCACTAGTAGTGACACCAAGTTTTGCTTAGTGTCAGATAGTCTCGTCGCCGTGTAACTCAGTCCATAATAATGTGAGCCCATGTGAGTCTTGAGACTCTGCATAAGTTTAAGTACAAGTGTCTGAGTCATGCAAACAAGTTTTTCAAAATTTCCTGTTCGTAAAAGAAAGTCGTATGTTGGCCACACCTTAGTTTTTTTATTTCCTTCTAAAATAAACTTTCTTCAACCGTGCCATTTGCTTTTGCAGCATTCGGTATACTCGTAATTTATTTATTGAACACTTATTAATTTACATACATTTCGGCACACTCTATTTGAGCATCAGTTCATTCATAATAGAGCGTAATAAAAGAGTTGGCTGCTGGTTAGCTTAACAATAAAAATTAAAATCATCACTTTCACCCAGAAGCCTCACTTGAATATTTGCTAGAAAAAAGTATAAGCTTCAGTTTCTGTTGGTTTCACTCGATCATTATGCGCTTGATGAGCAGACTTCACAAGAATAGCGAAAATATAAACATAGAACGGCGAAATACATACGTGGTTCGAGCATTTACGTTAATTTTAATTTAGGAAAAAAAAAAATTTAAAGAAATGGATTTGAGAAAACATGTTCACTGACGTGATAGTCAAAGTTGTATTGTTGACTAGTGGTCAAATTATTTTGATTCGACTATGCCAACTTGTAATGAAATACAGCGTAGAATCGGTGCCACATATTGTGTATAAATAGAGACTACCAGTATAAATCACCAGTACTAATAAAATAAAGGATTAGTTACTTGGTTTGGCTAATAGAAATTTTTCTGTGAATCAATTGTAATATGTGGGTATACCTTTGTTCTTTATTTTTACTTTACCCGAGATACTGAGTCTTTGCTTTCTTTAGCACTAAGACTAAAACTCGAATGGAACAAAAAACACTTGTGTCGTTTATTTCAAAGAATGACCTGGTATTTTTTCCAAAGGCCGTTAATTATAATATAGAATACTTCTTTCTGCAGGCCCTTTCCTTATAAAACGTATTCGATTTATTTTGTTTTTTTTTCTTGTTTTGTATTTGAATTTTTTTAAGAAAATTAATCCGAATTTAAAAAATTTACTATATATCAACAATCGGCCAATAAGCTATAAACGAACTATATTTGTTATTTATTGGGAAGTTTGATCTATTAGAACTGCTACAAGAGATGAATTAATAAGTATTTGGAAGTACAGCGTACTTTAACTATCTGCCTGGGCGACTGGCGTGTATTTGGAAATGGAATTTAACAACCATTTTACCGAAATATCATTTCCAACCCCACTCCTGTGTAACCCTCTGACATTTGCTTTGTTTATGTCGTCGAGTTATAAAATTACAACTTCAATTTATTAAGTTTAATTTAACAACACTAAAACTTCAACAAGCAGTTTGTCGTCCCAAATTTTTTTTTTATATAACTTATAGTATGAACGTAATCACCTTTTATTTCTCCCTCTATAAATTACCAAAGTTCGTTATTGTGCAACAGAAAAACATCTGTCTGCAATTATTTAATGTACATTGTAAACACAAACTTTAGAAAAAAAAAAAACAAAAAAAAATATTCAAATAAATTAAATAATCACAGCAAAAACATAATTTTAAAATATAGCATTTTTTTGTTTAACAATTTTTTTATCTCTAAATGAATTAATTTTTCACAGATTTTTTTTTTTTCTGAACGTATAGTTTTTAAACAAACCAACATAAAAAAAAAAATATGTATGTATTTAAGTTTACACAAACATTTGAGAGCATACAAAAAAGTTTAAATAAACAAGCATAATATAGTTTATTAATTATTAAAGCTAAAGCTCTATTGTGCAAAAAGTATTTGCAGCCGTAGTGCGATATTTTGTTAATGTTATAATCTGGGGAGTTTGGATAAGGGAAATATTTGTATTGTGGTTTGGGTAAAGCAAAACGAATAATTTACTAAAATAAATTGAAACAGGGTGTTTCGAATTAATAATAATAATACAAATATTAAATACCATATTATTCACTGAAAAAAAAGGTACATGAAAACAATAAAAAATGACATTATAACAACGAATTTTGTTAATCAATTTGCGCCAATAAACGAGGTTACTCTGAGAATAAATGTAATATTACAAATTAATAGAAAAAGTTATCAGTTTATAAACCAATTTATTAATATCATAAATGTGTTCATAAAAATGAAAGAAAAATAATAATAAACCAAATAATTAATATTATTAATTTGTTCACTGATTTCATTAACTATTTTGTTCATTATCCAATGTACCGTTTTACTCTCACCGTTACTTCTGATAATTAATTTAATGAACTTTAGGTATATTTCGATTAACTTGCGTTATTAATTCCATAAACAATGGGCAGAGAATCCAAGAAAGTTTAATTAAACGATTTATTGATTCAATGAACTGAATGGCATAATTATACATACATATATATACACACATATATATATATATATATATATATATATATATATATATATATATATATATAAATATTTAGTTCGATGCGTTATTTTTACGAAAATGAATTTAAAACAAACTACTCCTTTAGGCTTATAAACATTTTATTTTAATTTTTAAATATGTAAATCATATTACCAAAATTTTTCTTGCTTCACAAAATAAAGCTGTTCACATAAGTTTTATTCCATCTGATGAATTACTTCAATAAAATTATTCTAATAATTGAAATTAGAGACAAGGAAAACAAAATTTAAGAAATTAAACTTATTATATATATGTGTGCACTATTCAAAATTAACTAAAATCGTTATTAAAAGAATTCAAACTTTTAATATTATTATAAATCATATGACATTTAAATGAATCTATTATTACACGTCTATCTAAAGCTATCATATACAAATTATGTACATATATCCACTAAAGGATAAGTACCTATCAGATGGTTTACTTATTTACACTAAGTATTTCGTCCAGCAAAACATTAATTTTTGTATTCTTCGTGACTTTAGTATTTTTCATATTATAAAAGAGCTCGCCAATTAATATATAAAAGTTTGTTGCAGCCAATGGGTATTCCAAATTGAATAGTTGAAAAATCTTGAAGCAAATATCAACTCCTCTTAAAAAACTGGTAAAACGAAACTTAATTCCATCAAAATACACCAAGCAATCCTCAATATTTAAGATACTGCTGCCTATTAGCATAATGAAAGGTTGAATGTTAGATGTTTTTGATTTCAAGAATTGTATGTGATCTTCGAGTTCTTGTACGCACTTCCCAATAAATACAAATGAATCCTGAGAGTCTCGTATCGTATATTTAATAGTTGATTTTTTGCCAGCGTTATCCTTAATTATGGTTTTTTGAGTAGGTACTAGATAACCATGAATACTCCATAATAGTGCAGCGTTGCGATTGTCTGGAATTAATTTTTTAAAATAATATTATGTTAGTTATCAGCCTTAATATATTTGAAATATTGATTTTCTAATAGTTTTAATGAAGATGGTAAATAAACTTACTTTCAGAAGTGTTTACATTTTGCTTGAGCCGTTGTAATACGGAAATTATATTTTTGTCTTTAATGGTACCATCTTTATAAAGGAAGTTAGTTAGAGCTACGACATTCTCATCCCATTTTTCCAAAATGCCGGTTTGTTTATTAAACATAACGATGAAATCCATATCTATCTGCGTATAATAATAATTAAAATTTACATTAGCTCAAACTATTCAACTCAATTATAAAATCTGCGGCATTGAATCGAATACGAATCGAAAACCGCATATTAAAAAATTAGGAAATATTAGCTGTAAATCAAAGTATGTAGTCTAGAAATTGATTTTAATGCAATTTAGATTTTATAATCTATTGCACAAAAAAAACAATTATCGCTTTTCAAAAACATTTTTTTCTACGATAGCGCTTTCGATGATGATTTTTGAATTTAAATTATATAAGAAAAGGAGCCTTTGCGTCGTCTCCTAAAATCGTGTGGAAATATTTATTACACAACTATTTCTTAATATTGCCACACGATTTGTAAAAATCCAAACGTTTCAATTTCAGTTTTTGTTGCGAATAAGTTTTTTTTCTATCGTAGAAAAATTAGCGTGTGTATCTCGTGTGAAAATGAGTCATTGCAATACTCAAGTGAGTGCAGCCCTCGTTATCGCTCAGGCCGCAAATTTCTCTTTCTTATTGCAATGACTTGTTTTCTTCATTTGTTATACAATACACTATTTTGACGAATTACAAGAAAACTCATAGACATTTCTATGAAACTATGATTTATAACGACGGCTTTCCATTTTTTTATACAGTTTCTGAAAAAACTGCTCGAAAAATATTCGTCTGATTTGACGAAAAGATCGTGTACTCTATCGAACAAAAACAACTACGTACCCTGATTTAAAACGGATAATCACAGAAGGATTTGATCATTCTTTCAAATATCGTATGGAAATTGATTACTTATTATTATTATTATTACTTGAGGGCCATGTGGGGGCTCAAGCCACCCCGCACTGCGACCTAAAAGATCTTTTGTGCATTAAGCCCTACTTAATTATCCGTCCAGTCAATATTCAAGCTCTTAATGAACCTGATAATACTGCCTAACGGTACGTGATACATACTATCTGGGCTCATTGCTCTCCCTCCTAGATGTAATAACATTTACTTCTGCTAGAAGAGCGGTAGCATTGGGACTCAAGGACATCGAGAGGGCAGACCCACTCCCGTATATTCCTATCCATGCCTCAACTACCGTTTTGAATTTACTCTTGCGAGTTGCTGGGACATACTATCTGGGCTCATTGCTCTCCCTCCTAGATGTTTACTGTTGGAAGTACTTCTACACGCGATACATATTATCTGGGCTCATTGCTCTCCCTCCTAAATGTTTACTGTAGGAAGTACTTCTACACGCGTTACATACTATCTGGGCTCATTGCTCTCCCTCCTAGATGTAATAACATTTACTTCTGTTAGAAAAGCGGTAGCATTGGGACTCAAGGACTTTGAGAGGGCAGACCCACTCCCGTGTATTCCTTCCCGTGCCTCGTCTACCGTTTTGATTTAACTCTTGCGAGTTGCTGGGAATAAAAAAAGTCGCCTGTAGGTCACCCAGGTTTACTACAGGAAGGCTAAATAAAACTGGAGGGTGCCTGGTATCCAGAGTCCGCATATATAGACTGATTAACCTATCAGCCATTCATCCATCGGCATATGCTGTTCCACCTTAGATTAGGGATTTTTTGTCAAGGTTTTCTCCTTTAGCGTCGTACTTTAGCCTGTCACCAAAGGCCACACTCAACCTAATGGTTACAGTTACCGGTGGTTGCCACGAGGAGGCAGTACGTACACCTGCGCCTACTGGAAGTTTACGGAGCCCCTTCCAATAGACGCCAAACCACCAAAAATTGATTACTTTATCAAAGCTATCTAAGTTTATGTTGATGGGTCGAAGCTTTAGTTTTGTAAGATAGGTGTCGCATTTCCTACTTTTCCAATCGTCAATAGCAATAAAAAATTATATATTTTGTTTCGATTTTTTATTTTGAAATCTTAGTTTGCAAAATCTTGGTTTTTCAAATCTCGGTTTTAATTTCGCTTTTTTTATATTTATTTAAATATTAAATTCTCTATTTACCAAAATTTATTATTTTTTAATATTTTCATTTTAAAATTAAATTCCCTTTCTTCCAGAATAAATATTTTTGGTTATTTTCGTTTCGTAATCGAAATCCCTATTTTCCAGAATTTATAAATCCAACATTTTGTAAAACCAAGATTTTGGAAACCAATCTAGTACCAAACCCCTTGGTTTTTAAGAATAGTAACTTACCAATCGGAAACCGTTGGGTTGTTTATAAAATGGCCATTTTTGCATAATTTCATAAGTAGAGGCTAAGGTTGATATCTGGTGCAATCGATGTTTACTGCAGGCTTGCCAAGCGCGATCAAATTCTTCTGCTGAAAGGTTATCGAACTTAAGGGATCGTTCACAAATTTCGGAATTTGGTTCAGGAGCTGTTAATAATTATAAAAAAAAATTTACAAAAACTAATCGTTCACCTGCTGGATGCTATTACTAATCCAAGCACGGTTGAATAAATAATTTAAAAAATATTTTATTTAGTACATGCTTACATAATTCTTTGGTTAGTTCAATGTCTTCGGATGTGTCATTAATACAGATGAGTTTTAGGCTGGTTTTCTGATTGCAGCACCGATTATATATTTTCCCTCTCTTCCCTTCACGATAATATTCCTATAAGTGTTAAAAATATAATTAAAATCAAAAATGTAATTTATCTTACAAATTATTAAATAGGTACCAATTTTTCTGATGGAGAGCGATCACATATTTCTTGTTCAAGGCGTTTACTTTTCCCCAATGACATATGTAAACTTCTGTTGTTATAATACTGGCAAATAATGTTTATTAAAAGGCTACGTTGTTCATCTTCGAATTTAGGTTTCTTATTATAATATTCCATGATCATATTTCCTTTGATAGTGTCATTTAAGATATCGGCTAACGTAACATTGTCATCAGGAGTCTCAGGTCTGTTGTATGGTGAAAATCTTGATGAAGATGTGGGCCGGTCTATTGCAAGAACTTTAGTCGATTCGTTAGAAGAATTCTCCACAACGGCGTCCAATATTTTATTATGTTTTCTCCATTGTTCTAGCTGATAATCAAATAATGCTTGAATGCCTAATGGATATTTGTACAATAACCGGTCTACAAAGCGTGGCGGACTTATTATTTTTAATATATCGATGGTAACTTTCTCGGCTGAAAATAATTATTAATCTGTATTCTATATATTTTAAAAATAACAAGTTTGACTACCTGACAATTGATCAAACAGCATTTCAAGTTTCCATTCTCGTAGCAAAACTAACAATTCTTCAGATTTCCCATCCTCTTCGCCTTCAGTAATGTTATTATCCACCATGGTTTCTAATTCACTGTGATTACCATTTAAAACTGTATATGAAGTTTCTCCGTCATAATTGATTAAATAATCGCCGGAATGAATTTGAATGTCTTCGTCCATATTTGAACAATTGTAAGCTTCGTTAAACTAAATTTTAAAGTAACATAAATTTAAACAAATAATGATTTTAAAATTAAAAGCTAAGTATTTTGTGAACTACAATTGAATCAAATATTAAGAGTATAATAATCTTTTACTCTTAATATATATTTTCCTTTAGCAGTTTTAATTAATGTAAATGGGGGCCCAGAAATATCTCCAATCTCTAGAAAAGTGAACGTTCCAACATTCCTCGTATTTATTTCAAAAGATAATATGTGGGGATGGAATTCTATTTGATTGAGTTTCTGGCAAAACAGAATAACGCTGTTGTCTTCGCGTAGAACTATTGTAATTATTTCATGAAGTTCTACATCTTGTCTATAATATGTTGATACATAAAAACCAGCTCTGTATTCAATTCCTTTGAAACAGATTTTTTTGAAATATTTCAAGACATCAGACGAAATTTTCAGATTTTCTGAAATTAGTTTTGAATAATTAGTTATAATTTTATTACACTCATTATACTCCAGCATACGATGTTGTTTTGTAAACAAAATTTGGTAAGCAAACTTTAATTTAAATTCTTTATGTTTTGCCTCAAACTTGAAGCACCACAAGTTTCTTAGTGGCCCAGATTTCCGTATAACTGTGGGATAATGGATTAAGTTGTGAAATTTTGGTTTCAATGAATCATTAAAAAGTTGAGTATAATTTTGATTATGTTTTGAAATTTTAATAGACAGATGAGTTATGTAATTGTCTGACACTTCGAAACTTAACAGCAAATCAACTATTTCTACCAAGTTTAAAAGGAACTTCCAAACTTCATCGTCTGTTGGTATTAAATCCCCAATCATAATAGGAAAGTATATAATGAAACACATCATCTCACTGGCAGACATTTTAAGATGTTTGTTTAGAAGATGAGATTTTTTAATTTCACCAGAAATATTATCAATTTCTATAGGCCCATATTGAAAGTTTTACTTTCGGATATCCAAAGTTTCCAAATCTAAATATTTCATTTTATATACAAAGTACGATATAATTTGACACAAATCATAGTGGCAGACCCCTTCAAATAAATCGTGCATGACATCAACACTGAAGTTTTCAACTACATGAAATGATGGTATATCATTGAAAATGCAATACTGTTCAATTCCAGTTTCACGAGGGTTTTCTAGATAGATATCTTCTTCGTAGTTTTTAATATTTCGCATTTCAACGTGGTCTTCAACAAATAATTTATTACATTCTTGTTTCGATGCTCTACAAAATCTGCAATACGAATGGCTTGAAAATGATTTCTTAAAATCTAATATAGTATTCAAACCCAGATTGTCACCCAGTATCAAACCCAATACAAAATAAACCCGCTGGCTTTTATTGTCATCATCTATAATTTCAATACCACATTCTTCTAATGAAATAAGTTCATTAACCAATGATCTAAAACAACTATTATTTCGGAATTCCTTTATATCCCTTGTTTTTACAACGCCAGCTAGAAATATATTTTCTAATTTAAACGCATCCGTTGGCAGTGATGGAAAAGAATAATAAATATTACATACAGAATGGGTGGCTGCATGCGCTCCTAATGGATTGTTAAGTTCTATATCATCAGAATATAAAAAATACGGTATTAAAATTCTATCAGGGTACATATCCTTCTTTTTTTTCCACAAATCACCTTGCACAAAATTGGTAAACTGGGTACTTTTCTCTAATTGATTCATATGTTTAATAGTAACATTCAGTAATGATCTAGCTTCAAAAAATTTTTTAAATTGAAATCTCAAAGGCATTAAAATACCAGTTGATTGATTTTCACCGTATGATAAAGAACCACTATGGTAAGCAAGACCAATTTCTGAATTGATTTGAAATTCCGTTATTTCATTTATTACTTCCGATTCTTTCAAGAATTTATTAAATTTGTGTTCAGTAGAACAATGTTGAAATGCATTTTCATAGTTTGTTAATATGCTCATAATATCATTATATATTGAAATATGCTCGTACCGCAAATTCGAATCGGCATATAACTTAATCATAGATGTAAAAGGCCGAATAATTAGGTGTTGTACTTCACCTATAATTTCATAAACATCTTTCCGTGAAAAATTGCTGTTTTTATGTAGGCTTAAAGCAAATTGAGATATGGAAATTGTAATTTCTTTTAAATAATTTTGCAAATCAAATGTTTTCGATAATTTGGTAACGTTTTGTGAACATTTAGGTTTATCCGACTGTAAGATGTTTGTATTTTTATAACTGTTGTGGGCTGATGAGCAACGATCGGTAGCATTTTTATAAACAGTTGTGTTAGTGCATAAATCTCCTAGCGCATGTTTTTTTGTGGCATGCTTTTTAAAACTTTTAAGGTTAGAAAAGTTTTGGTCACACTGTGGTTGGCAACATTTATAGGAGCTATTGCTTTGTAATAAATGCACTACTTTAAAGTGGAAAATCAGTGTTTTAAAATCATCGTGGTTTTCGTTGCACAAAAAACACAACATATTATTTCTTATGATGCAAAAACACGCACTAATTTTTTAACCTGTAAAAAAATGTATTCAACTTATTACTTTTCACAACATACCTGGTATGAAAATTTTTACAAAAAGCTTTCAAAAAAAAAATTACCAAATTCACAAATGAAACTAATATGTACACGATTATTATTGTTATTAAATTTCACTTTTAAATTATTAATAAATATATTCGTGATCACACCGCGTCTTGTTCTTGTCACATTCCAACTCTTAGTAAAAAAAAATGTGGTCGGACAAAATTATTCGGTACATTAATTAATATTTTTATTACAACGACGAACAAGTTTATAAATTAGTAAATACATTTATAAATTCATCGAAATAATTCATTGGGTGTATTACTTTATTTATGAATTAATAGTATGGTTTATTGAATTAACAAATAAGTTAATTTATAATAATAACCCCTTTATTAAAATGTTGTTATGTCAAATAAAAATAACGGCATTGATTTATTTGCGAATACTTTTCATGTTTTTTAGGTAATTATTTTATCATACGTCACAAATAAAATTATTTATATAATCACACAGCTTGCATGATGGAGTTTTGTATATTTCGAAGCGAATAGTTGAACTAACTTAAAAATATACGTGAAAAGCTACTCGTATTTTCTAATGAAAAATAGTGTCATTATGTCGTTAGCATGATAATAGCGTCCTTTTAAAATGTGGAATTATAAACAGGAATTTATTGCATCTTCCACTTTAACACACTATAGCCTTTTTTGATATCCTTGATAAAATGTTATTTTTCATCGCATATGCCAGATTTGACTGTACAATAGATTACAACGTTATTTAGTAATCCTGATGTAAAATATTTTTAAAGTGTTTTAAGATAAAACAGTTTAGCGATGAACACAAGTGTGGTCCCCTCTGAGAGGGCAGTACTAATGGGCCGAACAAGTTTTGATGTCAGTTCTATCCCTACATCCTCAGTTTGGCTACTGTATAAGGTAGGATGTTAAAAGCAAAATATGAAAGAAATGGGAGAAAGATTGCAAAGAAAGAAACAAACAAAGATAAAATATGTAGTTAGCTTATGTAGGAATCTAAATAATTTTTTTCATCAACTTATTACAGAAGAATTGATTGGATAATTAACCCTATTCCTACTGACAAGTTACTTTTAGACATATTTCAAGTTTAAACTGACCATACAAAATCTATTAATAAATATTTTGCCAAAACATATAATTTTGGTAGTAGGTATATAATAATGGAATATGAACTAAATAAATGAATTAATACTCTTAAAATTTTATTTTATTTTATTTAATTTTCACTTGTGTATAAAAGTCACATCTCAGTAGGTTGCATCCCTCAGTAGGAAAAGGCTTAACATCGCCTCCTATCCCAGATTTTTTCACAAACGACATTTTGATGAAAGCAGAACCCAACAAATTACATCTTTCTGTGTTATTATTTTAGCTCTAATCACAATATATCACGTTCCACATTCAATTTTATTCCGCCAACTTTAACTGGATTAATAACTAAAAAATATTTGTTTGCAAATTTCCTCAAAGTTTTGTAAATTACGGTCTTTATTAATTAAGCCATCGATATACAAAATACATATCGCTAAATTTCAGTTGAAAATATTCAAACTATTAAAAAGATTTTTTAATATGATTAAACTAATTATGTATCGGTTTATAAATTGCTAAAAAAGTTCATTGAAATAATGTATTAATAACTTAACGGTGCAAAATCTTAGAATAAACTGCGATTTATTGTTCTAATTAACCATTTATTAACTTATAAACCAGTTTATTAAAAAAATAATTTTATTAATTAAAATGTTTATCCTGTCAACGAATTTTCCTTGCGCAAAATTTAATAAATTTAGTTCATTGAATTTTTTTTTTCAGTGTTCGCCTGCCAATTTAATACTTGTCGTCCCTTGATATGGTCTGCAAAAATCAAGATGAATTCTAAACTGTAAATTTGATAAATTTGTCACCTGAAAAAGTTTATTTAGTAATTTATCTTTAGACGTAACACTCTTAAATCATATTATGTAAAAACGTGTTTTTGTCATGATTAAGTTTTGTCGACAATTCATTTGGCAAAATAAAACTGTCAAAATGTCACTTCTTATGTTAAAACATTTTCTTGCGTCTGAACAAATAATTTTGTTGATTTAAATTAAAAAATTGTTTGTGATTTCAGTTGTAAAAACTTATAGAATTTCATAGGTAGCACAACAAATCTGTAACTTACGTACTTTTGATATGATGCATTTGTTAATATAGTAATTGTTCCTGTTTTTTCGAATTGCTCAAACTTTATTGCTTTGTTTAATAAAATGGCAATTTTTGATGCCTGTGAAATATTTCCCAAAATAAAATCCTAAATTTTCCGTATACGTATAAATTTTATGTTTGTGGTTGTAATTTATTCGCCTAAATGCCATTTACAGAAATAATATTTTTAAAAAAATAATCTTCTTTTAGGAGAATTTCCATATTCAATTTTGTTTAAAAGATCCCATTTAGGCAGCTTCTATTAGTCAAAATGACTAAAGCAAAAACCGTACGTTGGCTGTACATCTTGATTTTATGTAAAATAAAATAAATAACAGGCCCGTTTCAACATATTACATACCGTCAGATGCAAAAAATTCAACGTCGAAATCCGTTCAACAAAAACCAAAAAAATAGATATTCGAATCTAGTTTCTGAGATGTATATTGTATAAGCCTTATTTTATTTGGTCGATCCCTGTGCTGTGGTCGGCGATATGAATAACGCGCAATATGTATACAGGATGTTGCAGCACGTTTCAATGAAGAAATCACTTCAACAAAAAACCAATATGCGAATATGGTTTCTAGGATATCTGTTATATTGACTTTATACTAAAAATTTCAAAAGGTCGATCCCTGGGGTCTGCGATATGAATAACAGGCAATATGTATACGGAATGTTGCAGTATGTTTCAATGAAGAAATCTCTTCAACAAAAATCGAAAAACCGACAAGCGATATGGTTTCTAGGATATCTGTCGTATGGGTTTTGTACTGGGAATTTCAAATGGACTCACAAGTGCAATATTTTCAAAGCATGCGGCATGGAAAAGTGTTGCAGAAATTCAAATTATTTGAGCGTAGATATTAAACCAATTGGGAACGCATTCATATTGCTTGCAGGAGATTTCAGGCAAACATTACCTGTAATTGCTCGATCAATACCAGCAGACGAAATAAATGCTTGCATGAAATACCCTACTTTGTGGCGATACGTAAAGACGCTGACATTGACTACAAATATGGGTGTCCAGCTGCAAAACTATCGTTCAGCTGAAATATTCTCACATCAATTACTGGAAATTGGGAACGGAAAGGTGCCGGTTGATCTGACCCCAGGACGAATTTCATTGCCTCATAACTTGGGCAATTTAGTGACGTCAAAAGAATAATTGGCTTAAAAAGTATTTCCCAATATTCAGACCAATTATAAGAATCACGATTGGCTCAGTGAACGAGCTATTCTTGCCGCCAAGAACATAGACATTTACGAACTTAACAATGTTAAATTCAAAGCGAGGCAGTCACATACAAGTCGGTCGACACTGCTGTGGAAGCAGATAAAGTTAATTATCCATTAAAATTTTTGAATTCACCGGATTTGCCAGGGATGCCACCGCACGTACTGCAATTGAAAATCGGTATGTCAATTTCCATGTCACGAAATATCAACCAGACAAAGCTTTGCAACGGTACGCGGCTTGCAGTAAACAAATTAATAATCAACGTCGTAGAAGCAACAATCTTGACAGGACCATTCAAAGGTGTATATGTTCTCAATCCTCGCATTCCTATGATTCCAACGGAAATGCCATTTAAATGTAAGAGGCTGAATTCCCAATTCGATTGGCGTTTACAATCATCATCAACAAAGCACAGGGCCAATCATTAAAATTGTACGGTTTAGGGATTGCTTCTCACTTGGACAATTATACGTTGCGTGTTCTAGAGTTGGCAAACCAGCCAATCTCTAAATCTGCACAAACAATTCAATCTTCATTGTTACAAGCTGCAACATTCTATTTATATATTGCCTGTTATTCATATCGCCGACGCCAGGGATCGTCCTTTTGAAATTTCCAGTACAAAGCCAATATAACAGATATCCTAGAAACCATATTCGTATATCGGTTTTGTGATTTTTGTTGAAGGGATTTCCTGCTGCAACATTCCGTATACATATTGCCTGTTATTCATATCGCCGAGCCCAGTGATTGACTATTTGTAATTTCCAGTATAAAGCCAATACAACAGATATCCTAGAAACCATATTCGCATATCGGGTTTTTGAGTTTTGTTGAAGAGATTTATTCATTGAAACGTGCTGCAACATTTTATTGCCTTGTTTCATATCGCCGACACCAGCGATCCCCCGTTAGACTTTTTGATGTGAAAACATCTTTAGCGGCAGGAGTACGTAAAAAACTGTATAGAAATCGGGTTACAGAAACAAAAATGCCGAACAAACAATATTGGTGGTATGTGTGAATATCGATAAGAACAAAAAATAAATAAAACCTACAAAATATTCAGCTGCGTGTCTTGAACATTTCCTACCGGAAGATGTTCAAAAAATTTTAAAAATAAAGATGGAGGACACTGTTTATAAATTATCACGTTCGAAATTAATAAATGGTGCCGTTCCATCAGTTTTTCCAGGAAAACCGCATCCTATAGCAGTACTATCGAAGAGAAAAACTCCTGCTAAAAGACTCGAAGAAATTAATTGTCGAATTGACAGACAAAATGAAGCTTTGTTGCAGGCAGACGTTATAAAAAGTTTTGATGATGTGAAAACTAATTATATGTTTAACATCAAAAATGAAGTTCTAAAAGAATATCACACTTTCGTTCAAAGTAGTTCTTTAGTATTTTATATATTCTAGATGTAGATATCGAAAAAGGCTATAATTTGAAAATAAGAATTGTGATAAATAGTGATTTAAAAGTTAATATTTTGGATTATGAAATATCTGTGTGCAAAAAGGACATGCAATGGGTTCTTCCAAATACGCAAAAAATTACGCTTTGGTCGCAGTTGGAGAATTTGTTGGTAAGATACAAAAATTTGGTAAATTTAGATTTAAAAAGTGATTTTAATTTACTTTTGGAAAATGCTTTAATGAGTTTAAATACAGCTTGCGCGGAAATTCCCGATGATTTTTTATTTCCAAATAAACTTATTTTTTTACTGATCAAATTAAAATATTGCAACCCAAAAATAAAATTCCGCGCTACTCTAAGAATTCGATTATTGCTGCCCACCTTTTGCATTCACAATTAACATAATTCGACAATATTTAAATACGTCTCGCCTAATAGTGGAATTTCAAATAATAATTATCTCAAACAAATTGTTTCTACATTAATTGATAGAGAAAAAAAAGTCGTCCTAATGATTGATGAAATATACATAAAATCAGGAATTGATTATAAAGCTGGTAATATAAAAGGATTTGCTCAAAATTCGACAGAAGTTGTAGCAAAAACAGTTCAAACTTTCATGGTTGTCTCAGCATTTGGAAGCTTTAAGGAAGTTGTAAAATTAGCTCCAGTTAAAGATTGTACTGGCAAAGAACTCTATAGCTTAACAAAAAATGTTCTTATATACTTGCATATTATTGGGTTAGAAGTATTTGTTATTATGACTGATAACAATAGTTGTAATCGAAGTATGTTCGATCTTTTTACTTCAAAAGGCGATTTTCCATTTCCACATCCTTGTGATAACACGAAGACCGTATTCTGTTGTTATGATCCCGTTCACAATTTTAAAAATATCCGAAACAATTGGTTGAACGTTAAAAATTTCGATTATTCTTTCGTTTATCCTGATTTTGAGACACGCGAAATCAAATATGCTCGTTTTTCACACTTACGAGAGCAATATAGCTACAAACGAAATAAACTTACCCTCTAAAACCGCATGTAAACTTAACTTTAAATCCATGTATCCTAATAATTTAGAAAAGCAAAAGGTTTCATTGTTTGATAATATTTTCCACAATAGTACAATTGCAGCTCTTATGCAAAATAATAATTATTTACAAACAGCAAATTTTTTAGAATTAATTCGAAAGTGGTGGGATATAGTCAATGTAAAATCCAAATTCAAAGGTATCGCAAAACGTAATGACAACAGACTGCTATTTATGCAGAAATTTATCGATTGGCTGACAGACTGGCACAATTCCGGTAATAACAATGGTCGATTATCTAGAGAAACCCACACCGCAATGGTTAAAACCACCAAAGCTTTAATAGATATCATAAAATATTCCTTTAACCATTTTGGTATAGAGTATATCTTATTAGGTAAATTCCAAAGTGATAGCTTAGAAAATAGGTTTAGTAAGTATAGATTTTTGTCAGGGCGTTGTTACAATATTTCTTATCGAAATATAACTGAATCGGAAAAGCAATTACGGATTAGAAAAATTTTTAGAAAAGCAATCCCATTAAGCCAGTTTAAAAATTCTC
The DNA here is from genome assembly GCA_963556165.1 of Tipula helvola. NCBI lineage: Eukaryota > Metazoa > Arthropoda > Insecta > Diptera > Tipulidae > Tipula > Tipula helvola. Next base: position 288,153,117 of record OY744481.1, read on the forward strand.
GAGAACTTGAACAGGCAAATATTTCAGATGATATATCCGTATCTGCTTATAAGAAAATATTTGAAACGGAATATTTGGCGAATGCCCATTCTATTCGCAAAAAGGTTTTGTGTTCCGAGTGCCAAAACATTTTTATAAAAGAAACTGGAACAAAAGCTGACGATACTTATTTTGATTATTTGCAAAGGGGTGGTTTAGTGCAATCAACAGAAGTAGTCTATCAATTATTCTTTCATACATGCGCCATATTCCAGGAAATTATTCGCCATGATGACCTAAAAGCCAAGTATTTCTCTGAAAGCAACCAAAGTAAGATTTTGCATAAATTAACAATTTATAGTGTACAACAAGAACATTTTTGTATCGATACCAACAGAATATGTTCATGTGGCCAAACGAACCTTAATATTTTTAAAATGTTGCTTTCTCCGATGGCAAATATAATTATTTTGAATTATTGTAAGCAAGTGAACCAACATTATGCCACAGTAAATTTTAATAAACGAAAGTTAATTAACTATTTATAGATTTTAAGTATTATTTTTAAGAAACTGTATGTGTGATAAACTGATAAATAATATTATCCTAAATATATAAAAATAAATTTTAATACAGGAGTACAAATTGAAAATGCGGGATTTTTTTCTATTTTTGAACGTTTATTCTGAAAAAATGGTAACAAATGAATTATTCAAAGTATTGTCCATCGCTAGCCACAACTTTTTCCCATCTTTCTGGCAATTTACGGATACCGTCGCGAAAAAATTCGGCCGGCTTGGCTGCTATCCAGTCATCGACCCATTTTTGGGCTTCTTCGTAAGAATGGAAGCGCTGGTCAGCTAGGCCATGTGTCATCGATCGGAAAAGGTGGTAATCGGAAGGAGCAATGTCTGGGCTATACGGCGGGTGGGGTAAGACTTCCCATTTCAGCGTTTGTAGGTATGTTTTGACCGGCGCTGCAACATGTGGCCGAGCGTTGTCATGTTGCAAAATTACTTTGTCGTGTCTTTGCTCGTATTGTGGCCGTTTTTCTTTGAGTGCGCGGCTCAAACGCATCAATTGAGTTCGGTATAGTGCTCCTGTGATGGTTTCGTTCGATTTCAATAGCTCATAATACACCACACCCAGCTGGTCCCACCAAATACAGAGCATGAGCTTGGCGCCGTGAATATTTGGTTTGGCCGTCGATGATGATGCATGGCCGGGGTAACCATATGATTTTTTGCGCTTCGGGTTATCGTAACGGATCCACTTTTCATCACCAGTGACAATGCGATGCAAAAAACCCTTCCGTTTTTGCCGTTCGAGCAGCAGTTCGCATGCAAAAAAACGGCGCTCGACGTCTCTCGGCTTCAGCTCATACGGCACCCAATGTCCTTGCTTTTGGATCATTCCGAGGGCTTTTATACGATGGGAAATGGCTTGTTGTGTCACTCCCAATGAATCTGCGAGCTCTTGTTGAGTTTGACACGAGTAGGGATTGCAATCCCGGTTTTCGATAAACCGGTAAACCGGTTTTACCGAACAATTTTGATTTTAAAATAACCGGTAATTATCGATAATTTTTACCGAAATAATTTCGGTAATTTTTTTTTTTCGTGTCGCAAAAAAATTCAAGTTGCTCTTTCTGTATGTGTTATTCTACAATTTTCAGAGTTTTTTATAATAAAGGGTGGTCCAAATGAGACGCAGGAAAATAAATTTTTTTTTTACAAAGACGCCATGTTTGTTTTCTGTCATTTCATGCCATTTTGTTGGGTTGTATGTTTGCCATTTATCGCTATCAAGAGCACTACGAAAGAGCGGTTGCAATCAATTCTACGTGATACCAAACAATGTTAACGAACTATTTTTGGCCCAGCTTGGAGGAATCGACTTGGGTGATGTTTAGTTTCAACAAGACGGTGCATCTTGCCGTACTACTCAAAGGTTCTTCGAAAATCGCTTAATTTCGCATCGCGGAAATATGAATTGGACTGCAAGATCGTGCGATTTAACGCCATTAGATTTCTTTTTACGGGGATCTTTGAAAAGCAAAGTGTACGTTGATAGTCCAGCCATCATCAAAGACCTAAAAAACAACATCATTGCCGAAATAAATGCCATAGCAGCATCCTTATTGGAAAATGTAATCAAAAATGTTGACCATCGGATCGACGTCTGGAAATCCAGCCGTGGTGAACATTTGAGTGATATCATTTTTCATACATAAATGGCACCGATAATCCTTCAAAATAAAGTACCCAATTTGATTTAAAAATAAATATTTATAGTTTTAGTTTGCGTTTATTTTCCTGCGTCTCAATTGGATAATTCTGTAGTAAACAAATCCGACTATAATTTATTTATTATGAATTTATGATGCATGCATAATATTGTCTTTATGTCGATCCATTTGATGATTATGCTTGCTATCAGCAAGGCAGCATTTAGCAGGGTAGAAAATTACAATGTAAGTTTATAAACACACTTCTGGTCTCATTACTACTATATATAGAGTGAAAAATTTCATTCGGTGTTTCACAGTCTCCTTCAACGTTAATTCGGAGGTATCGTTAAAAAAATTGATTAACTTTGAAAATACTTGTAACGACAAAAACTTGATTTTCAATTTCAACGTTTGCTAAAGTTTCAAGGTTCCATCAACCATGCGCATTGTCGTTTTGAAGAAATTTAAAACTAGTTGACATTCATTTGATCAGTTGTATCAAGAAATTCTTTAAGTACAGGTACTCAAACGTTAATACTTTAGGAGTAGGCAGGAAGACGTTCAACTGATGTTTGAATTGTGCGTAATACGACAACTCAAGCTAATTTAATCAAAACTAAGCTTCAACTCAACCCCGGCTCAAGCCAAATCAAAACCCTCTAAACCACTCCAAACTCGACAGCCAAACTAAAAACTACATGCTTACCGAACTCAACTCAATCTAATCCCCAACTAAACTCAATCTAATCTCCAACCCTCGTTCCCTAACGGAGCCCCTCACTCAACCCCAGCTCAATTTTTGCTCACCAGCGGACTAGCCAACTCCTATATAATCTGTTTCCATCACTACACAATATACACATATTTACATATCCATAAGTATGTAAGTTAAATAATTCTGTCGGAAATTTATGTATTGTATGATTATCGGCATACATTTGGTACAATCGATCCTCTTATGGTATAAAATGTGGTACATTTGATAATATAGTACGTCCGTTCAAATGTGGTACGAATGGGTAATCTAATATAAGACTGATTAGTATTGTACGATACGTAAAATGTTTAACTTTAATACTGAAATATGTATAATCTTCTAATTTTAAAAAATTATAATGGCGTTTTGTTAATATATTCCCAATAACGATATTTACCGGTAATTACCGGTAAACCGGTAATTTAGCTAAAAAAATACCGAAAACCGGTGAAGTAAAATCTCGGTAATTTTGCAATCCCTAGACACGAGTCTTCATTGAGTATTGCCTCCAATTCAGCATTCTCAAACTTTTTCACTTGGCCCGGCCGCTCTTTGTCCTCAACGTCAAAATCACCACTTCTAAACCGCACAAACCATCTCTCGCACGTTGAAACCGATGGAACATGACTCGGATAAGTCTCGGAGACCAATCGATGTGCTTCAGCAGCACTTTTCTTCAAATTAAAGAAGTAAATTAAAACTTCCCGCAAATGATGTTTTGTTGGCACGAAACTCGACATATTGAGAGCTCAAAAAAACTATGAATTTGACACTGCGACAAATTGACACATACTGAAAATTAAAGCTATAAGACGTAGCTTTGCCATGAACATAGGTCACAGTACTGCCTGATGCGTATAGCGTTAGTAACGCCATCTGTTATCAATCCCGCATTTTCAATTTGTACCCCGATAACTTATATAATGATGTATAATATTATTATTGTAGTTAATATTTTCTGTGTTAATATTTTAGATTAGTTGATAGTGAATTATTGAATAGTATAGATTATGAGACAATAGAGTTGCTTAATGAAGGTATTTTATAGCTAAAATAACTATGGGTAGACGAGCTGAATTTAATATGACATATATTTTATTAACTCTGACCTGCCATCACCAATAATTTCAAATTTAATAATCCCAATTGTATTCTTTTTACATTAATCTAGGTGATAGCGAAATTTATAAAACGCTTTATGGCAATAGATCAGAAGGCCGCGTGAATATCAATCATGAAAATCTATTAGAAGACTTTTGCAAGCTTATGCTAAGCCACTGCAAATTAAGCAAATTCACTAAATACATGAAACCTCATTTAACTCCAATGGTCAAGTCATTCTTTCAGAATAATGTTGAACAATCATTTAAAAATATAATACAAATATTTAACACGACAAAATCTCAAAGCAGCGCACAATGGTTAACGGAAAGTCGATTGAGGATTATCGGAAGTGTGTCATATGCATTATTTACGTATTATTTCAATAAAACACCAAATTGGCCAAAAAAAATTAAATCTATTTACGATAGTACTTTTAAAGGCAATAGTGCTACAAAGTATGGCCAACATGCCGAGAAGTTAACAAAACAAATTTTAAAACATCACATCAATGCGGCCTTATGATTTGTCCTGATCTAATGTTTCTTGCCATAAGCCCTGATGCTATTGCGTATGATGGTGTTCAGTGGAAACTTATTGAAATAAAATCCCCTGTAAACGGTCGAAATTTAACTGCAAGTAACGTATTGAAGACTCTAAAATATCTCAAACTAAATCGGGGGAATTATGAATTAAACCAACAACATGGGTATTATGGTCAAATTCAGTTGGGGTTGGCAATCACAAATTTGAACCATTGTGATTTGATCATTTTCAGTTCATATGATAAAACATATGAAACTATAAAAGTTTATAGAGACGATGGTTTCTTAGACAGATTTATACCTAAACTATGTGATATTTATTTTAAAAATGTGATACCTCACCTATCATCTACTATTTGTATTTAGTTGTTATTTATCTTTTATAATCGTTTAGAATGGATTACCTGAACCTGAGGCAACGTACGTATGTATCGTAGATCTTTCATAATTTTTTTTTTATGTTTTTAGTAAAATGAGAAATCTATGATAAATATGTTCTCTCTGAATGAACTAATTTTAAAATGCTTTACATATTTTGCTATTATAACAAATCCTCACGTATGACGTCTAAGACTGTTTTATAAATAATTATATAGTATGCATGAAATTTAAGTTTTTATTCATGTATATTAAATGAATGTATGTATGTATATTATATTATTAAGAAGTGAAGTACCTGAACTAGTTTAAATTATCTAAGTTTGTTACATAGAATTCTATAATATTATTATTTTATAGCTTTGGGATACCTGAAATTTAATGTTCCTTGAATTGAAAACAATATTTTTTTTATACATATTTATTTTTTAGCTGTATAAAACATTGGTATATCAGGACTGGCAAAAGCGTCGACCGCGGTCGACTGGTCGACCGATTAACTATCGAAAGTCGCCCGCGAGCAATATGAGAAAATGCATATTTAAAAAACTTTTTGACTGTTAAATCTCTTTATAAACATATTTAAAAAACAGAATCGCCATAAGCTCATATGATCCAAAATATGAAGAACTTGCTGATAAGATGCAGTGCCACGTATCAGGTGCAAGTAGTAGCAGTAGTAAACAAACTTATATTTAATATTTTTAAAATTCTTGTATTATAAGTGATATAAAACTTTCTAATTTTGTCTTGAATTTAAACAAATAAATGAAATACAGTTAACAATTAAATATAGTTTCTCTGGTAGACCTCCAGATTTAATTTAGTCAAAAGTCGCCCGCAAGACTTGAAAGTTTTGCCACCCCTGGATCATTTTTAATAAATTTTTTATTTAAGATTTAAATACAAAAATGTAGAACGTGTTTTATTTGATTTGCTAGAATTCAAAATTTATCATCGGTTAATATGGGGGGACACAGATTTGATAAACCACTCAAAACAGTAATTATAAAATCTATATAAGGTAACACGGCTACGTCTACTTTATCCGAAAGCACCTTAAACACCTTAAGTCGTGCGATTCTACGTTCCACATGTACACGAGCTGATGCGATATACGTATTTTTGTCCACATCCTCCTTCGAAAATTTGTTAAATAAAAATTCCGGCCGTACCAATTCTATCCCTGCTTTTGCCAATTCATCAGCTATTAAAAATCCTTTGTCGACCATTACGACGTCGCCTTTTTCTAGTTTGCTTAACAAATTCGATATGTTAAATATGGCTTTGTCTGAGGTTTTACCTGTTGCAACCTTGCTAATATAATTTATGAGCTCCGATGGTGAGACTCCAATTAGAAGTTTTAAGGTGTGTGTTTCCTTACAATGTGAATATGTACAAGTGCGACAAGTTAAGCACTGGAATGTCACCGTTTTAAATTCTGTACAATCTAGCACAGTTCGTACATTCGGAAATTTTTCGAAGCATTTCGGATAACTGCGAAGGTTTTGCTCTCGTGACTGCCAATGTATAAGTCCCTGCATAAGTTTAGCTAACAACTGTATAGTGTCAACTGTAATTTAAGTTTAGCAGTTTTATCGCAAACTTGGAACACAATGGCGAGGTGAGCAAATGAGGAATTGTTTTTAAGTTTATACATCGTTAGCAGTATTCTGTCCTTCATTGGCATGAAACAGTCATCGTTATGTCTAGCGTCTTGACAAATTTTAGTCAAACTGTTTAAAATACTAGTTTTTGGTAAACCAGTCATAGTATTTAATTTTTTGTCCGTATCCCATAAAAGAATGGGACTGACAAATTCCTTCATACTAGTAGCCTGTATTGATTTGCTCGCCGTCTGAATTTCTGTTTGAACGGACACACTCGTTGTAGTCAGTTCTTCAAAATGGGGTTGACACTCATGTATATCTGAACTAAATGCTTCAGTACTGTTCTCAACGACAGCGATAGTATTATTCACCTCGAAACTAAAATAATTTTGTGTTGTTTTATTTTATTATAAGTGTTGATGTATTTTATTGTTTATTAAATATTAGTGGTTTTCCAATCGATCACCGCAAGTACTTATAAGCACTTATGGTTCATGCCTTTGCTAGATTTACTAATTTGAACATTATGATAATTTGAATGGTGGTCGATTGGAAAGCCCGTTTCAATATAACTCGTTTCAGATTATTTTGTTTACCTTTCTATTCTATTCAAGCGATCTTCTAGTAGTTTTCCTAGGTTGTTTTTTTGCGTTTTTATTTTTATCGATGATACGGGTAACTTTAGACTAGGAAAAGCACCCTTAACCAATCTAGTTAAGTGTCGTTTGGTTGCAAGGCGCGTAGGTATCATAATTTCTTTTTCAGTGAAATGTTCGCTACAAATCTTGAACTGACTTGGAAATTGTTTACCCATTTTAAGTATGACACTCCATTGTTTTGTTAACATACGAGATTCGCGAACCGCTTTAGGTAGATTATACATCGATATCCTTTCCGTTTTATAATTGTTGCATTGCGGCACCCCACAATGATTTCGAGATTTTTTAATTTCTTCTTCGGAACCGGAATCCATTGTAATTTAAATTAAAGAATAATTACGTTCAGAAAAGAATATAATTGTGATTTTGGACAACAAATTTGGATAAATGCTACAAAAAATCAACAAGATATGTCAAATTTATGCAGAGCCTAGGGTTCTTTCTTTTTCCGCTAGAGCACACGGTCCAATCGTCAATTGAGTTCAAAATAAATGTATGAATAATTTGAACTATATCTATAACCATTAAATTACATTGTTTCATTTTCCATCGAAATTCAATAGAGCGTATGCATGTGTTAGTAAAACAAGTATTATACTGAGTCTTGATGAATATTGGTGTCTATGGCCGAATACAACAAAAAAAATTTAAAAAACCGCCTACTTTAATTTATTTTGTTGTGAAAATATCTGCTATATATGGCCGCAGCAGCAAGTGTGTTTGAAAATGAAAATTACATACGAGTAAAAAGACCACAAATTATGCTTTTGACGTGTAATAGTTATTTACGTTACAAGGGCGGTAAATGAGTTGTTACAGTACAGGTTCGATGTTTATTTGAGAATTTTGAATGAGTACTGTAACGATCATTTAACGGACGTGTAACCTGATTTTGCTTTGACCATTTACTACTATGGAGGTTTAGGTGATTAACTTAACAGAACTGTACTTTGCTCATGCTTAATTATTGTCAGTAAGGTTCGTCCTCCAAATTCAAAATAGAATTATAACTTACTGACTTTTTTAATCAAAAATGTAACTTAGTTTAAATACTGAGCGAACAACATCCGTCTTTATGGAGGGGTTTCTGAGCCTTAACGAAATGGCTTTAAATGATTCAATAGTTATACAAAAAAGTTTTCACATAAACCTTTTGCGAGTTGAGGGTGAACTCGCTCGTTGTTTTTTTTAATACAAAACCTAAACAGTAGGTATTTCAGAAGCCCTTATCGTATATTTTGACTTTTGTTGAACAGATTTTTCGTTGAAACTTGATGCATCATACAAGTTAACGAGTTTTATACTAGTTTACTCAAAAAAATAACTTTATTTCTCAAGATACAACTTAAAACTAAAAAACTACAAAAATATTTTATATTTTTATACAATAAAAATAGTTGACATTGCATAAATGCATGGAAAATTACTTAAAAATGATGTTATAAAAAATATATCATCTTTCAACCGGACACAACACACGTTGTGTTGATTCGACACATAAATGCATGGAAAATTACTTAAAAATGATGTTATAAAAAATATATCATCTTTCAACCGGACACAACACACGTTGTGTTGATTCGACAAGTTTGCGCGTGTCTCATAGGCACGTTGTGTTGACTCGACATTAATGGTGGTGTTAACTTCTCCCTCCTTAAAGACCTGCGTCTCGTGGGTCAGAAACTCAATTTCCTGGGTTGAATTCCTGGCTGATCATTGGAAATTTTGTCTTGATACATCGGCTTGTTGATAAACAGCATTCTTCTTTGACGTCTCACTCTAGCTTTGTTGGCGAGAAAAATGACAACTAAGCAGATGACAATGGTTACGATACTGAAGTCGATGAGGATAGCTTCTTTACGTTCGTTGGAAAGTTCTTGAAGTTGTTCAACGTTATTTAGATACAAGTTATGTAAGTATCCTGGGTCAATTTTGACGCTTTTCTCCGTTATATTTGCTTTAAGTACCGGTGGCAATACTTGAGACGTCCTTACTTCCCTGTTCGTAAAAACTGATTCGCCGATTTTTATTGTTTCGTTATGATATTGAATTAAAAAATTTCCCTCCAAATGTTCGCTTCTATTGCTATAAATGATGTCTCCTTTAAAGTTGCTTATGAAGATTGTATTGTCGTTCAAGGGTTCGATGATTTGATTCTTATTGAACTGGTAATCACATTTAGCATTTAATCCTCTCATAATTCGGCTGATACAATGGTCTTTACTTAATTCTTTTAGTTTATTCATTTCGCATATGGTGATATCTCGAAAGAGGTTGCATCTCTGGGTGATTCCAAATACTTCGTTTTGGTTTATCAAAAGTTCATTGAATTCCAGATGTATTTGTTTGTTTTGATTAACCGTTGATTTTATGATGACATGGTTGTAGTTCTGCTTACTCGTCTTAGGTATAGATATGACGTATAAGATTGTAGAATCTTTAATCATCATCATTGGTTCCGCATATTCTATAGCCTCTATTTCGTTGGAATACGGCAAGGTTTCTATTTCTGTGATTAAGCGGCTAATTTCTCCTTTATCCAGTAGATTGGTGTTAACTATTTTTCCTTTTGCTAACTGTACGGCTCGAATGATTTCTTTTATTTCTTCTTTGATTAGAGTAAGTCGGTTGTACAGAGTTTGTTGCATCTTATCGTCTTCATCTTCATTTAGATGTTCTACAATTTTGTTGAATTCGTTGAGCATTTGTTGAGCTGTGTCTATTAATACTTTATTGATTTTGTATTGTTGATTGTTATTGTTAATTACTTGGTTCTGACTTTTCACTATCTGGTCCCAATCCGTGGCGTCAGGTGAGCCTGCGATCCATTTCCACGCGCTTCCGATCCAATTTATTGCTCTTTTGCTTCTTGACTTTTGACCTTTAAGTTCTGAAATCCATTGCGAGATTTGTTTTGTTTGGTGAACCAATTGAGCTCGAATTTTGCTTCCTTGATGAATGCTATTGATCGTTGGTGTTAGTCGTTCAATCAGTTCCTCATAATTGTCCAAATTGATGATGTGAATTAGTTTAAAATTTCCGTTAATAATTCGCCCATTTCCTTGTTTTACAGTGACTACTGGGGTATTGTATTCGTAGATGGTCGCAGAAGATGTTAAACCCCATAGCCAGGAGCTAAAAGTAGATGAAATTATTGTGTTATATTTTTAATATGGGCTTTATGAATTCGTTTCCCGGTTGTTGTTGTAATGGTAACATTATTGTCTCTTGCTACTGTTTCTTTTTTGAATTTCGGTTTATCCTTTGCTTGAATTTGTTTAACCGAGGTGAATATTGTTTCCCCAGGCGTGTATGTCTTCGGTTTTTCTCTCTTTGTCTTCTCTCTTTCAATTTTGTTTTCTTGGCTTCTCTTGATCCTTTCGATTATATCTTCGTTTATTCTATTTTTGAAGTCAGACAGATTTTGATAGTTTATTCTTTGACTCCTGCCAAAAAATATGTCGCTTGGTTTTTGTTGAATGACTGAGTGTACTGAATTATTATAGCGGTCTGCTGCTATATTGATTAATTCTTTTACCGTTAGTTCTTTGTATTCGTTTTGGATGCATCTAACGATTTCAATTATCGTAGAATGGACTCTCTCGACAGTCCCATTTGTCTCACTCCTTTGTGATGGTGTTAGGTAAATCTTAACTCCCAAAGTTTTTAGATAGTCCGTAACTATGGGACTTATAAAGCTTCTTTCATTGTCCATCACAAGTATCTTGGGTACAGAGAAGAAATGCATTGCTTTAATTATTTTATCCCTCACATGTGGAATAGATTTAGTTTTGATTCGAAAAAATTTCACAAATTTTGTGAATTTGTCCACACATGAAATGAACTTCTCGTCTTTGATTTCCATTATATCGATGTGGAGTATCTCCGTCGGATACGTCGGAATGGGTGTCTCTTGGATTTCCACGCGACTAGGGTGTCTATCATATTTGTTGATGTTACAGGTGTCGCAAGTTTGTGTATATTTCTTTATTAGACTGGCCATCCGAGGGAAGTAGTATTTTTCTAATATTTGTTTTTTATTTTCTACTTGATTTCGATGTGCCCGTTTGTGTTCTTCTCTTATGATGGCAAGCTGGTTTTCTTCGTTGCGTATATCTGTCACCACTCTTTGTGTTAGCCGTATTTTGTAACCCGAGAAATTTTCCTTAACGGCCTCCTGGAGGATTTGAATATATTCTTCCGGCATTTTTACTCCATTGATTGTGTTCGGATTTAGTTTCTCTCGTAGAATTTTCTTTAAGGTTTCTTTACTTAGTTCAGGCAGGCTAATGTGATGCCTGTGGTAAGATGGGTGTGGTTCTTCCTGAGCATAAATCTCTTTCCCTTTTTTGAATATAAGTTGATTTCTAAATGCGTTGATTGGTGCTTCGCAGTATCGTATTAGATCCGTGGAATCTTCCTCAGCACTGTGAATCGTTCCATTTGTAGATAGGGTGTTTGCTTCCGTTTCTAGTCTTGATAGTGCATCCGCAACTTTGTTAGTGCACCCCGGTTTGTAGATAATTTCGTAATTGTACTCTTCTAAACGTGCTTTCCATCTTTTTAATTTGGCATTGTTGTTTTTATTGCCTATTGCAAACGTTAGTGGTTGATGATCCGTCATAATCTTAATTTGTTTTGCTCCGTATAGGTAGTTCCGGAGATTATCTAGGGCCCAAACTATGGCCAACATCTCCTTCTCATTGGCAGCATAATTTTCTTCAGTTTTGTTTAGTGATCTAGAAATATAGGTGATGGGCCTGTCCTTGCCGATATCGCCCTGGGATAATACTGCGCCGATTGCGAATGATGAAGCATCTGTTGTCAGAAGGAATGGTTTGTTGAAGTCCGGGAAGATTAATATCTCCGTGGAAGATAGTAGTTCCTTGATATGTAAAAATGCTTCGATTTCATCCCTGTTCATGCTGATTTGTACCTTTTTGGATTGGGTTGCTTTTGTTTGCTCTTGTCCTCTTGTAAGGTTGGTCAGTGGCTTAGCTATCTTTGCGAAGTCTTGTATAAAACGCCTGTAATATGACGCTAATCCAAGGAATGATTTTAGGTCCTTTAGATTTTGGGGCCTCTTGATGTTTTTAATGGCTGCAACTTTTTTTGGATCAGGTTTGATACCTTTATTAGTAATGAGGTAGCCTAAGAATTCCGTTTCCTGTTTCAAGAACTCTGTCTTGTCTAGGTTAACTCTTAGGTTGGCTTTCTCCAATTTTGAGAAGATTTTCTCGATATTCAATAAGTGCTCTTCTTCTGTTTTTCCACCAAAGATTATGATGTCATCTATGTATACGTAACATATCTCGCCGATGAATTCTTTTAACACGTCATCAATTGTTCTTTGAAAGATGGCTGGGGCGTTCTTTAAGCCAAAGGGAAGTCGTAGAAACTCGTACTTCCCATTCATTGTAGAGAACGAGGTTTTTTGTATATCCGTTTCTTTCATTTTGATCTGGTGGAACCCCGATGTTAGGTCTATGGTTGTGAAAAATTGAGAGTCTCCGAGATTTGCTAATGTACTGGATATATCCGGAATCGGATATGAATCTGCTATTGTGACAGCATTCAGCCTTTTAAAGTCTATGACCATCCTATATTTCTTTACTTGTGAGGCGTCCATCTTCTTGTCGACAACCCAAATGGGGGAGTTATATGGGCTTTTCGAGGGTCTAATGATCCCGTCTTTTAAGAGTTGGCTTATTTGTTTTTCTACCTCTTGTCTCATACTGTACGGATAGGGATAGGATTTGGTATATATAGGTTCGTCCGTGTTTGTTCTGATTTCCGCTCTTACCCCGGTATCGATTGTTTCTATATTGTTTACGGGTCCGAATAAATCTTTAAATTTTGATATTACTGTTTGGAGTTGCTTCTTTGTTTCTGATGAAAGATGTTTATCTCGGATTTCTATACTGTTGACTTGGAGTGATGGTTTTTCTTTTAATGGAATTTTAATATTTGGTGTTATTATTAGAAGATTATTTTTCCTATCAATTATTGCTCCTAGTTCTTTTAACGTGTCGTCCCCTATTATTCCATCAAATGATTTTAATCCCGGTAGAATGAAGAATTCAATATTATTGTTGATGCCAATACTTTTAAAAAATTTACCGCTAATTTTCTTACTAATTTCGATGTCGCCTCCAGCTGATCTGATTTTAAATTGAACCTTAGTTGGGATGGCGTTATTGGCTAATTGTGGTTTTATAAAATTTTTATTTGCTCCTGTATCGATCAGGAACTTGAGGATATCGCCATTTTTTAGCTTATACTCTAGGTATGGTACGCTAGAGAGGCTTCCGTCATAAAATTTACCTCAGAATCATCTTCGGTATATTGGTCATCATTGGTTATTTCGCCTTCCATGTTGTCGTTAACCAATTGGTTGTAATAGTCTTCTTCTAGTTGTGTTTCTATGTGGTTGATCCTCTGTTGTCTACTTGGTTCGTAACGGTGAGAATAATCTCGTTTTGTCACTGGATTATCTTGATTGGTTGGACGGTTAATATAGTTCACCTGTCTTGTTTGTATTGATGGGTCGATATCCATTGGCATTGGTGGCTTCGGGTTGTTTGGTCTTGGTGGTGGTAAATTGTTTTGATTTTGGTTACCGCTTTGATTTTGGTTCACATATGGTATTCGGTGATTCTGGTGTTGTATATTGTAGGCCATGTTTCTCCGCTGTATTGGTATCATGCCATCATTTGTTCGCAGATTTGGTGAGTTGCTATGTGTAATTTGATTTATTGGAGCTGTTACCATGTTGTTGACATTTTTTTTGTGTATTGGTAAGTTTCTAAAATTCAGGTTTTGAATTTCCAGACAGGACGCGTATGCTTCTGGTAGCGTGGTTGGTTTT
>OY744481.1:288167443-288198531 GCA_963556165.1 Tipula helvola
GTGGAACAGATTTTTCGTTGAAACTTGGTGCATCATACATATGTACATATATTGCCTGTTATCGCCCATTTGACATGTTTATTTTAAAGCCTATAGGCTTGTTGGCATTTAGCCAACCCTAATATTAAATTTTTTGTGATTCTTATTTCATAAGCAACTTTTTTGGGATTAATTTGCAACTTTTGTCGCACAAAACATCGCCTGAATGAATGCAATTTGTCCAAATACATACATACATATTTTTTGTTATTTAGGGGGAATTTCACTTCGGTCAATTTTTGTTATTGATTGAAAAATGGATGCTTACAGATTTGTTTTTTTTTTAAGTTCTGTTCGACACTGATCCATGGATACGTAAAGTATCTAAACAAGCATAAAACATTTTTTTTGTTTTGGAAAAATTAGTTTCGAATTCTATTACATCGCATTTATAGAAAATATGCATAAACCAATTATTTATTATTAAATAAATAAATAAATTATTAATAATAATATAAATCTAATTCAATATTCCTCACAACATCATCATAATGTACAAATTTAGTCAAATTATTGTAAAACTAGTCGTATTAACCAGTCATAAGACGGGATTTGTTTACGACTAGGATCTACAGGAAAAGTCCTAATGGTGAGCACACTGACTGTCCTCTAAGTGCTATTGCACATCTTAAGAAATTTCGCAATATTCAACATATGTGAGCTGATTTAAAAAAAAAAAATAGATGAATAGGGAAAAATATGTTTTTAGATAGTTCATACAAAATGAATATTTACTTACTAGCTGACCCGACAGACGTTGTCCTGTCCAAATTTCAATAAATTTGTTTGTGATTGTTTTGTGAATTTGTGAAAAGCTATTAATTTCATTGATTTGCTTATTCAACCGCAACCTTCCAACAACGTAGTTGCAATTCCTGATGAATCAATTGCAAGTGCAATTTCATTTTGTGAACGAATCATTGCCTAAATAAATGCGATCAAAAAAGTTTTTCCAGTTCCACTCGGAGCGCCCAAGAAGAGAATCCCTCCAGTTTCATCATTCAGAACTTTCATGAGAGTGTCGTACGCATATTTTCGTGGCCGATTCAACAGCGGAATGTTCATTCGAACTGATTCTCTCAGTGCATCACAATCATCGAACCTTGTTCGATATCATCAAGCACATGGCCTCAATTAATATCAATGCCTCATTGTGAACTTCCTCGCACAGTTGAAAATCTGGATTTGATGTTCTAGTACGCATCGCATGCAAAATATCATCATATATGTCATCTTTGTATTTGGACCATCAATCGGTTTTGATGGGAAGCATGTTGAGATAATTATCGCAAACAATGTTCGTATTTGATGAGCATTTGACGAAATCACATCATATTCGAGGGTGTAATTCCAATGAGTGTCATTCTCTAGCAATTGCAAACGTTGACAAGCTTCTCTGTATGTGTCACACTATTCACCATTAACAATTCGTAGATATTGGAATGATGTTGGGCCACGAACGTTGACTAATACCAAACGCAAATAGAAACACTTGCTTGGATGGACTGTGTAAATGCGACCTAATGCATCGATGCAAAATACATGTGGCTAACCTGGAACTGGATTTCCTTGTTTCCGTCGATGAAATTTCTTTAACGATTAATTCCTAATGTTGTAGATGGCGTCGATCAGCTCGTTATACTGCGTTCTTTGCAGTGAAGTATACTCTTTGACCATTTCCCAGTATACGGTCAAGTGAACAACAGGGGAATGTCTTTCATGAACGACGAATGAAAAATTGATTCGTTACTGCTAACATATAGCGGCTCATTTAATATTTAATCACAGCCATGTCACTTCCTTTGGTCATATACTTGCAGATGATGTGCTGTTGTTTCACTTTATTGTTGATCTTCCATTGTCCACAGTACAAGGATGATACAGTGCCAACATTTGATGGGATATTGTAAATGCATCATATGATCGCCGATGTAGAATGATATCACGTGATTCCAAATTTTTACCAATGCCGACTTTCATCAATTGTTGTTGTATTGAAAGGTCTTGCGTGCTCTCACGGAAGCGTCTTATCGGCTTTGAATACAATTTTGTAATTATCAGATAACATGTGGTCCAGTGCGGTTTTGAACAATGCAATCAAATCATTGTGTTGATGAAAATAAGTTTGCAGTTGTTCCACAATTACTCTTTTCACCGAACTATTGTGTTGTATTCGTTGTCTTGGTCCTTCAACTTGGTTTATTACGTTGAGCGTAATGATTTGAATTGGCTTGACATGTGCAAAACTTTTTTTATTGCAGATGGCCGACTCAATCCTAGCAATTAAATGTTGATGAAGTGCAGCGATAAATTGAATCCTTTGTTGAGCTGAGCATTTTTCGCCTTGTGGATTCTTTCATGAAACAGATTAGACGAAATGACAATCCTCTTGGCGGAAAATTCATCGATTTCTGGACACGAATTGAGTTTTAGAACCGTGAAAGTACACATGTCCACCTTGTATGAATTGAAAACGCTCCATCTTTTGAAACTCCAGGACTTGCGTACATCGACCAAGTGGTCCCATTCCATACGCCAAGCGAAGAAGAAGTTCCAGATTTAAGAGCACTAGTCAAACTCATTCAAATCCATCGCCATACTCATACTTGTCACAAGAACAACTCTGAGACATGGATTTGCTTTATCTCGCAAGCCATGCCAAATAAAAAAATTATGCCGCCGAGTTCAGACGAGTTGATTTGAAATGGAGGAAGATTTCACACCTTAAAACGAACAACGAATGAGAAATGGTTCAAAAAATATAATTAGCAAATCCTCTAGTTCTTGAATGCCAATATGGACATATACGCATGCGGATCAAATTAATCTATTACTCACTACATCGCCAAGTGGCAAGTAGATTATAAATACAGAACCAGCATTCGTCAAATTCGTCGCGATGAATCTAACATCGGAAGAAAGCTATTCAAATCATGCATGCGGATTTTGAAAGCGCGCCAAGTTTTCTCATCTGGTTGTTGTTATCGACTCTGCTTCCTGCCACTTCATTCAAATTCAAGAAAGGATGTGTTCTTGAATACAAGAAATTCCGATCAATGATATCACCTGCTGAGATTTGAGGCTAATCAAGCAGGTGGACTTTGATAAAAGATGTTTGAGTAATATGCAAATCGTCCAAGATACAAAGCAGGGTATGATTTCCCAAATGTGTGCCTGCAATTTACGTTGAATTTTGAGCTATTTTAAGCAAAGAAAGCAGGAGGTAGTGAAGCAAGCATTGATGCAGAATAGGAAGAGCAACCAATAAGATGAAGCCTCATAAAGTTGGTTAGTAACACTGAAATGGTAATTAGAAATGTTCCAGCTGTTGTACAAGTGCCATTCTTTCAAATGCTGACGGATCCTGAAAATAATTTCTATACACCCTGCTACTACAAGATGTTCTATTTTATTCGGAGGATGCATTACATGATGAGCATAACAATGCACGCGAGGCTTTTCTTGCTCCAGAAGAGCAATTGAGACAAACAAATGTATACCTCGAAATACATCGTGCAAGAGACAGACAAGGCACATGCTTTCAATCTTCTTGAAAATCCAGAATGAATTGTTGAGGCAGAACTTGAAGATGAAGTAACTGAGCAGGCGCTAACAAATGAGCAGTTCCAAAATATGTGTACTACAATGAATTTACGACAGCATCAATTATTCAACACCATTACTCGCAGTATCAAGGACCAAAATAATGGAAGTCCGCGAGTCGCATCAGAATATTTGTCACCGGTGGTGCTGGAGTTGTCAAAACATTAATATTCAATGCACTAAAGTAAGAAAGCAGTTAAAGTTGGCGCATTGACCGGTGTAGCTGTACGACTTGTTGGTGGAACAACGCTGTATACATTCTTTAAATTATCAGTTAAGAAAGACGGAAAAATGATAGGACATCTGGTACCACGCACTGGTAACTATTTGAAAGTCTTGCAAAATCAGTGAAAGGGCATTGAATTCATGTTCATCGAGAAGATTTCGATGGTTCCATACGAAATATTTTGCATGATCGATTCTAGATTGCGACAACTGAAAAAGAAGGAAAATGAACCATTCACGACGACATTGTGTCAAGCGATACACACAAGACTAAAGGATTAGAAATGGAGTTGGAAATTTTCAACGGAGCAAGAGGAATACTACGCTCAAATATTAACATGAGCAAGGGCTTGTGAATTGTGCGGTGTGATACCCATAAAGATTAAAGATCAGTAGTCTGTCAATAACCAATAACTAACATTGGGCAACCCTTTACGGCCCTGATGATTACTGAACCGCGACCTAATTTGGCTGTCAGTTTACGATGTTCTAGCATGGAGCGGGCCCACCTCATTGTAGAAGGCGGCACCCCCTTTTCTATTGCTGCCCTCTCTATCGATCCATAGGAGTATTATCAAACGCCACCTTAATATTCACAAAGGCGCACAGGGCAATTTCTTTATTGCCAACCACTCTTTCAATCCTCGTGACTATACCACTAAGAGCCATCAGAGTGGATTTATCGGTTTCTTAAGCAAACTGGTTCCGATCCAGCGGATTTTTGATGAGGATCTCACTTCTTATATTATAATCCAAGATTTGTTCCATCGTTTTCAATAGAAACTAATTACCCGATATGACTTGGGCTGGGTGTCTGGACAACCCCCTTCCTCTGGTATAAATACCACATTTATTCTCCTCCTGAGTTTCGGAATATAATTAAAAATTTGAGATTTGTACTTGATGAAACTCGGATTTTGGAAAGTCCCAAACAATTAATAGAGCTATTTGTCACAATTTTATTATTTTGTGCACCACATAATCCTAAAGAATTGTGGGTACTATTTAAAATTGTTTTTTCCAAAGGCATTTACAGAATCTATGTTTAACGACGAGGTGAAAATGTGTCCCAAGAATTAGCTAAAGAACCAGCTGTAAAAGAAATAGAAAATAAAATTTGA
This sequence comes from Tipula helvola, assembly GCA_963556165.1. Classification (NCBI taxonomy): domain Eukaryota; kingdom Metazoa; phylum Arthropoda; class Insecta; order Diptera; family Tipulidae; genus Tipula; species Tipula helvola. The sequence goes on from OY744481.1 coordinate 288,172,432, forward strand.
AACGAAATAACAAATCATTAATTGATTTTCCTGGGCCCTGATTCTCTAAAAAATAAGATAATGGGTAAACGTGTAAACTTGAAAAAAGCGAAGCTTACTTTAATGAGTTTGCAATTTTTCGATTTGGCTACTACTTTAAATAAAATCAAAAATTTCAAACTAATAAAAGAAAGCTTTGATTTTTACAGGTTTACACGTTTACCCATTATCTTATTTTTTAGAGAATCAGGGTGCTGATATGCCAATAGTTAACGATGTACTATCACAACCTTTAATAATTTAAGGCCAGTTACCCGTTGATATCGATAATTTAAAACAGCAAGTAACGAGCAGCATATTATTTATAATGAAATAATCACAGCTGTTTCTAATAATCAGACAAAAATTTACTTCATTGATGCACCGGTAGGAACCGAAAAACCTTTTTTATTTAATGCACTATTGAAAAAAGTGCGATCACATAGTATAATCGCTTTGGTTGTCGCCTCTTCTGGAATAACTGCTTTGTTATTAGTTCAAGGCAGAACAGCACATTCAACATTAAAACATTACATTAAGTCCTAATGAAACGTCAATATGTCCAATAAGCAGATAATCCGATTTGGCAGAGCTAATTAGGCAAACCGTAACAATTGTCTGGGATGGAGCACCTATGATCGGAAAACTGGTGTATAAGTATGTTAATCGAACCTTTAAAGACCTAATGCAAAATGACTTACCTATTAGTGACAAGGTTATTTTATTAACACTTTGACGGCCGCACTTTTGACAAAAAACTTTGCACGTGTTGCCGACATTGAATATTGATGAAAACTGGCAGCCAGTTTTCTGTTTTCTATTTAGAGTTGGGCACTAAGTTTGGGGTTGAGTTGAAGTAAGGCTCAATTTGCGGGTTGAGTTGAAGTTGGGTTGGAGTTGTGTTGGTATTGGATATGTATATTGGGAAGAACAATTTTGTAAATATATGTACTGGTTTGAGGATTGAGTTTGGCATAGAGTTTGCGGTTGATTTGAGGGTTGAATTGGGTCCATTCGGGGGTTGTACTGGAGTTGAGTTGGGGTTGGATTAGGGTTTAGTGAGCAGTTAAGCAATCGATAAGTGAGTGTTTTTATGTATGTACACTGTACAGTACTACAGATTTTACACTTCAAATTTAAATTCTTATATTTCAAGTTGAACCTGTAGCAAATTACAATACAATCTATGGCCAATAGGATCAACTTCTTAACGGACTTTAGAGAAATTTGACATCCACGATGGAAGGATTATAAAATGATTTTTGGATAAAGATCTGAAAGCTTTATTTAAGCTTCAATCGCGAGGCTAGACTTTCCCAATCGAACTATCCAAATGACCAGATTCCACACTAAGTCTCCTTTAAAAAAAGAAGAAGAGAAAAGAACAAAATAAATTCTCCAGTTCAAACTTTCAACAATTATCAATAAACTTTATTAACTGTAATAAGCAAATCTGTTGAGTTCTATACTCTTAGCAAAACAAAATTTTTGTTTCGGCCTCTCCACTACTGATTAATCATCTGGCTTGGCTTGGCTTGGCGTTTGGTGGTGACTGAGTGTGTTTCGACCTAGTAAAGAAAACAAAAAAATTGACGAACAATTACGGTATTGCCACCTGAGGCTAAATTAATCACAGAGCCAAATTCCGGTTGCGTTGGTGTCAATTTTAAACAGGCAAATCAGATTTAATTTTTTTTATTTTAAATTGAGCGCCACCTCTAAGAGGATGCCTGTAAGCGCGTGTGGATCCCCCAGCTTTGCTCAGTCGAGCAGTCCACACGGCGTGAGTTGGATAAGTATTCACCAATCACGGAACTTTAGCACTCACAATAGATAACTTCACTTACCGACTGTTTCTTTACTTATATCCGCGCCCCGCTTTGATTCTGCAGCGCTCAAACTGGATGCGCACTTCTGCGATACTATGGGCGTTCACCGGATCCAGTTGCGTTGATGATCAGAATTCGCTCAGCTGCGGCGGGTACTCGTAGATTGGCAACTTATTTTTATTTTTTAATATTTGTTCCTACTTCAAACGAGGAATCTTATAATCTCTTTGACCTATGTTCACCAAGAGACCACACACACACACAGTTTAATAACACTATGATTGTCTGCCGATTTCGTTGTCGACTTAACTTTTTTTCTTTCTTTATTTTTTTTACACTATCGGCAACTCACACCGAGACAAACAAAATAAAAACATTACACACTTTCGTTTCACCGTCTTTTCATGTTAAAGGTGAGCATTTTAGATCTAATCGAGATCACAAACCGTTTTCTTTTTTTTGTCTGATTTAAACTGTTATCTCGATTTATCTTCAGTTCGTATCATCAAATAAAAACACAAATATCAATAATCGTTGTTTTTTTTAAAACTTACACTACAGAAAACATTTATTATTCCTTGTCCATGAAATTATCCCTCTATTTTTAATTTTCGACCATTATGATTTATTTTGCAGCGTGCATTTTTCTTTCATGTTTCCTTTATAAATTTTGCATCATCATCAAAATGTATGTGAGTGTGGGTGAAATGCATCTAACTTCTCAATATATTTTCGATTTATTGACCATTGTGCGCAAATTAGAGTTGCAAGATTTACGTTAATTTCCTTGAACTTTACAACATCCGGTAGGTGTTATGTGATTGAGGAAATTAGGGATTATTTTAAAGCGTAAAAAATCATTTTGGAAAGCTTGATGAATCACCCAACCCATCCAACCACCCAAGTGAACAAACTTTACCGTTTCCACTCTATTTACATTTAGCTCTGTTACAAAATAAAAAATGTAGATTTGCGTTTTGGTTCCGCTCACTGCCATCTTGCCGCACAATTTGAACAAAGAAACAGAAATTTATATGTTTGTGTTAATAACCCTTAGAGTTAAATCCTACTTCTATTTTATATGTCCCATGTGAAAACATTAATTTAAATCGATTTAGAGTATTTCCCGTAGATTTTTCTTATTTAACGGCTCGTTACAAAATGCACTTCTTTCCAAATATACGAACTCTTTATGTAACGTGTAATCGCAAATTAAGCACTTAATTAAAATTATGTGTTTTAATTTCCATAAAAGGATTTTTATGTTATAGCCTATGCGGTATATTGCCATCACATAATTATTTCACTCAAATTCGTATCCATATCAGCACCGTTCCCTTGCGTATAACATTTTATTTTTATTATTATTGTTATTAAATAAAATAAAGATTTACATTTTCATTGAACAACAAATACCTATACCAGAATTTTTCATTCATTTCCTTAAAATAAAATTGAAATAATAATAAAAATAAAACTTGTTTTATTTTTGTTTTTGTTATTTGTATTTACTTCATCTCTATATACGGAGGGATAAGCTTATTTCGGAATTGTACTAAATCCACCCCGTATATACCATAAATGTGCCTCTTGTCTAGAGGTATTTTTCCGATTTGTTTTTTTTTTTTTTTTTTTTTTGTAAATGTAACCACTTTAAATATCTATAGGTATAATATGTACATACACAGGACCTATATTATACAACATACATAAATGTTAAAATAAAAAAAAATTGATATTGGAAAATTCGAAATAGGAAAATTTATAAAATAAATTGAAAAAATGAAAACAAAAAAAAAAAATTAGAAATGAAATAAAATTTAAATAAAAACTGTATAAATTTTATAGATTGCTTTTTAGGTCATTTTGGGGTTTTCAAAATTTTATATTTAATTTTTATTGAACAGATATTTTGTTTTTAACGTTTTTTACAATATTTTTTCGTTCGGCAAAAAATTTAAATAAATATTAAATTTTCTTTTGTCTCTATTTTTTTTTGTGATACACAGGTAACACTGGGTCAAATGTAGATCAAACGCCGGAACCAAGTTTTACAGCACCAATTGAAAATATATCAGCGCCTGTTGGTCGGGAGGCGATGTTAAGCTGTTCGGTACAAAATTTAGGTGCATTTAAGGTAAGTTACATTATAGATTCAGATAAATAGTATTTATATTTAATTATTCAAATAATAGTTTATACAGAAAAAAGTGTATGTATATTGTAGGTTTATTCTTTAAAATTTTCACTACGCAAACAAAAATCACATATAATTCATTTGGTTTAGTGAATGATAACTATTTATCGTAGTTGAAAAATTATCTATTATTTATAAAAATTTTGTGCAGGTAATCGACTAGAAACCGAATTTTGAATTACCACATATGCTGTAAAGTTTCCTTTATTGATTTATTAATTGAGAGTGTACGACCAAGCCTATGGCAAGCTTCCCGGAATACGCTGGGTCTACCGTACACCATTTTATATGTATAATAACAAATCAATGTAAGGGAAAGTGTTGTTAGTAATAACCCGATACTGTTCTAGAGTCCAAAGTAGACCATAGATAGTATGTTTTTGTTAGTAATACATGTTACACATATTTTTAAAATTTTTATAAACACATATTTCGCAAAATTACAAAAGGTTTAAAAAATCACTTGATCGATTTCGGCTTATTGAGCAATAAACATTAAAAATTAAAAGGGGGTGAGTTAAACGCAGGTATATGATTATTGATTAGTCAACGGTCGAATAACAAAATTCCAGATGTTGATTTTTTTTCCCCCCCTTTATTTTATTATAACCCGAAGTATTAGTAATTTTATGGAGTGGTATGAGTATGTGAATAAAACAATGCGGGGTCGGTAATTGGTGAGAAACGGATTTCTCTCTGTTCGTTGAGGATATTTTGGTTAAGAAATATAGCTTTTCGGATTTCGTAAGATTATAAGTTGTCTAAACGTCTGCTTTTTGGTTGTATGTACATGTAATATTTCTAAATTGTTTAAACTGGATGTGTGATTTTCTATTGTTAAATGATTATAAAGGGATGATTCATGGCTACCAGATAAATGTTCTTTAACTCTAACTTCAAAATTGCGCCCAGTCTGTCCGATATAAGAGGAACTACAATCATTGCAATTGATCTTATTGTAGCCTGTGAATTTACCAAAGGGAAAATTAAAATAAATATCTTCATAGTTTTAGATTATTAATTTTGACGATATCTCGCGTTTTTGCCATTTCTACATTTAATGTTTTCAACCTGTTTTCTAATGGTTCATCGGCCTGATTTTCATTCAATTCTGTAGAATAAGGGACATAACCAAAGTGACGAATTTCTCGACCAAAATTTAAAAAATAGGGCGTAAATCCTGTTGACTCATGAATCGTGGTTCTAAGAGCACATGCAATTTTTTGAACCTCTTGGTCCCATTCCCTTTGATCATTCTTTAGATAGCTCTTATCGACGACAATACCACCCTATTTATTCTCTCAGCAGGATTATTTTGAGGATGATATCGAGCATTTTTGAAATGAGTTACCCCATTATCGATTAAAAATTTACTAAAAGAATTGGATACAAATTGGGGTCCATTATCGGATATAATCGTTTTCGGCGTTCCAAACTCTAGAAATATGTTTTCATTAATTAATTTTATAGTCGTCTTAGTGTCCGAATTTCGTACAGGAAAAAGGAAAGTAAACTTAGTAAAAATATCCACTACAAGCAATATAAAACAGTTTCCCTTTTTAGACCTCGGCAGTGGACCGAGATAATCAACAGCAATCATAGACCAAGGTTCAGCAGGTATTTTAGGACCACCCATAGGTGACTTAGGTATCGGACCATCCTTAATGGCCTTGCAAATTTCACATTTCCTCACGTAATCTCTGACATATTATGCTATATCAGGAAAATAAAAGTTTTGCTTTACTCGGAACACTGTTTTCGTTGTACCTAAGTGAGCCGACATTGGATCATCATGACAAGCTTTCAAAATTCCAGTACGATCACACAACGGAACACATAACTTCCAATTTGATTTTCCACAATTGTTAAAAATTTTCCCATTTTCAAGTTTATAATCTGGAAATTTTTCTGGATCTTGTGAAATTCCTGCTAAAAGTTTGGAGTACCAGCAATTCCAACATTTTGCCGTTTGAGCCAATTTCGGAGTTGAAATTAGAGAAAGGTGTGAGTCAGGTTGGCGAGCCTCCTGTTCTATCGAAACGGAGGAGTCTACGGATTTAGCTTTCGTCTCTGGCCTATTTGGCTCATCCTCTTTACTATTAGTCAAACTATAGATTTTTCGTGGCTTGTCAGATTTTGAGATAGGGCGCTTTATAGTAAGCTCTCGCGAAACCAGTATTGCCCGTTTCTCAAGATTATAACTCAAATCTTCAATGTTCTTACAAATAACTTTAATTTTTCCATAGAAGTAATTTTCTTTCCAGGAAATTTTTCCAGATAAGACGGATGCAAATTCCGTATAATGGTTTTCAGTCTTGACCTTTTAGGAATTGGCTCAACCAAATTTTGGAAAAGTAATCCCACCTGAGCTAAATAGAGAAAAAAGAGAAGAACCATCAAAAAGATAAAATGCGGATCTCAACAAGTGTTCATCCGAAACCAGTTCAGTATTCGATAACATCTTTATTTGAGATAAAAAATCGTGAAGTGATAAGCCTCCATCTCCTCTAAAAATCACGTTCTATTTATGGATCGGATTCGCCAATTTATGGTAATTAAATTTCTGCTTTCCTAAGGCGGTTGAACGACCTTGAGTTGCAGTTTCTTTTTCATCTTCCAGGTTGTTGGAACTTACTTCTGAGGAATCAGTATCGGATGAATTCTTTGAACGCGATATTGAGGAATGAGAAAAATTTGAATTATTTCTGGCAGAAGCGGGATTTTTGTCTAATTTTAAGCTAAGACGGCGAATCGTGCTCAATGCTTCTTTGAGCTTAGCGCCTAACTCTCTATCATTTTTCCTACTGTAGGTAACTCATGGTCAGAATGATCGTCTCGTGGATCTAAAATTGGGGTATTAATAAAAGGACGAACAGACTGAATCATTGAAATTAATTCCACTTTTGAAGATGAATCTTCTACAATACTATTCAGTCTTTCAAAGCGTAACAAAAGATGTAAAAAATTTTCTCATATTAACCGGAACTCTTGTAAATGATTCATACTTGGATTTGCAGGTAGCGTATTCATTATTTATATCCAACGTAATTATTTAGGAGCGGTTTCCTCTCCCTTAGCTTCACGTCTTAAGTTTGCTCCCAGCATTCGTCGGGCTTGATTATTGTCATTAATTTTTCCAGCTTCACGAATATTAAATTCGTATTGCAGTTCGTGTTCGCTTAAATAATCGGCGTTCATCTTGCTTGGAATGTATAACTAAACAATAACTATATAATAAAAAAAAATTAGATATGTAATTTTCATGTTCAAACAATTAACAATAATAAAAATAACAATATTAATTAATTAATTCTGAAAATTATCAAAAAAAAATTAAACCGTGTTCATAAAAAAAAATTTTTTTTAATCTTTTTCGAGCCCCACGTTGGGCGCCAAATTATGTAGAGTGTGAATTTACCAAAGAGAAAATAAAAATAAATATCTTCATAGTTTTAGATTATTATAAATGTAATTACAATATTTATTATAAAAAACAAAATTATTTATAAAAATTTTCGGTTATTTGGAAAAAAATAAATTTTCTAAATTAGCTTTAATAAAAATTACATTAGTGAAAAAAAATAACCGTACTTAAATTAATAATTACAATTTGCATGCTTTTAAGTAACAGAAAAAAAAATATGTTTGGTTTGATTTCTGAACGCCTAAGTTGTTTTGGACTTCTTAATATTCCCAAGGAAATCCTATAGCAAAAAAAAAAAATAAAACAAAAATTAGAAATCAAAAAGAAAAAGAAAATCTAAAAAAAATGTAATTCAAGAAAAGAAAATTCAAAAGAAAATATTTGTATCGCTTCGCAACCGCATGATGTCAATATTTAACGGAATTCATTTTTTTTGTGTTGGGCGACATGACATCTATCACACGCATACTTTGCTCCAGCTAAGCTTCTGGAACAATCCACTCTGGCGTAGGTTCCGGTTGCGTATACAACACATAATTTTCAAATCAATAATATATTAAATTAAAACCACTAAATGACAAGAGAAAACCAAAAAAAAGGAATTTAAAGAACAGCAGAAAAAAATAAAGTTTTATCTTTTGGAACAACTCACCAAGTATCGTAGATCATAGCGGGATTTTTCACTTTCGTCTAAGTCGCCTTTATCAACCCTGATTAAACGTTTATCTTCTAGCGGCAGCGATTCATAACATCATTCCGTTGGTTGATGACAGAGAAAAAAATTAATTAATAATATTGCAGTTTTATCACATACATATTATGTCTCCTTTTATCGATCCCACGTGTTTCGGCACCATAAAAAAATTCCACCAATTGAAAATATAACAATCATCCAAACGACTCGCAGTTTCTCTGTTTTTCTGTAGGCATATAATTTCTCTATACCATAACGTGTCCTTCACCGGAAAGAAAAACACTCATCTCAAACAATAAGTGTTTATGCAATTCTTAATTGCAATCAAAAAAACCACTAATCAATATTGTCTCACAAACAAACGTAAACAAAACTAACTGGCCACTTCGCCAAGAAAATCACTTCGTCAAAAATAAAATTATATTTTGTGCATATATACAAAAATAATCACAACGTGTTCAACCGGCTTTCCTTGATCCAGTTTTTCCACACGTCCAATGTAATTCAAAAAAAACATTTTTATATCCAATTTAATATCCCATTTTTTTAATGGCGAATTATCACACACAAAAAAAATATAAATTGCCAAAAATTACTTTTTTCATGGCGAATTATCATAACAAAAAAAATCAATTCTCCATTACCATTTTTTTTATCATCACCTTTGCAAATTTTTTTTTTCTACTAACACTGCACATCCTAAGATAGGTACAATCGTTCCATCCAAGTTTTTCTATCTTTTGCCTCTCTTGTATTTAAAATTTCGGGTCTTATATAGCCAATTCATTATGACCATCCCCACCAAACCAGGCGAGAATAACCAAAAAACAAAACAATATTGTAATGAGAGCCATCTTAGTAAATGACATAGTCACTCGACTTCGCGATCGTTTAATTCAAAAATTAATTGTTTATTTAAAATAGATGCCACCACCCACACTATACAAAAAAATGAACCTAGCAAATGTCAATAGGCAAAAAAAAAAAAAAAAATTAATTTAGCGAAAACACAATAATACATTTTTCAAATAGAACCGGTTTCAATTGAATCGCTTTTTTGAACATTTCTCTTTTTATCTTTTCTGTTGACTCAAAAAAAAAAATTATTGATCAATTAAAACGTTCAGAAATCAAAATTCAATACAGAGGGTTCACAAAACTAAAACAAAAACCCAAACAAAAAAATTTTTATTGTTACATTATAAACGCCAGACTTGGAAAGGCGATCAATTCTTGGTTTGTTGTTAAAAATCATTTTCTTAATTGTATTATTGTTATAAAAAGCAAAGCTTGTATATTGTGTTACGATGTTACTAATCCGTTGGCTAGTTTTTCCTATATACTCTAAGCGGCGCCAATTTTTCGGCATTGGGCTATCAGGTGGATAAATGTTAGCTAAAGCTTTATGTTTCAGTTTTCTGTTTAATAGCTTTAATATTATTATTATTATTACTTGAGGGCCATGTGGGGGCTCAAGCCACCCCGCACTGCGACCTAAAAGATCTTTTGTGCATTAAGCCCTACTTAATTATCCGTCCAGTTAATATTCAAGCTCTTAATGAACCTGATAATACTGCCTAACGGTACGTGATACATACTATCTGGGCTCATTGCTCTCCCTCCTAGATGTAATAACATTTACTTCTGCTAGAAGAGCGGTAGCATTGGGGCTCAAGGACATCGAGAGAGCAGACCCACTCCCGTATATTCCTATCCATGCCTCGTCTACCGTTTTGATTTTACTCTTGCGAGTTGCTGGGACATACTATCTGGGATCATTGCTCTCCCTCCTAGATGTTTACTGTTGGAAATACTTCTACACGCGATCCATATTATCTGGGCTCATTGCTCTCCCTCCTAAATGTTTACTGTAAGAAGTACTTCTACACGCGTTACATACTATCTGGGCTCATTGCTCTCCCTCCTAGATGTAATAACATTTACTTCTGCTAGAAAAGCGGTAGCATTGGGATTCAAGGACTTTGAGAGGGCAGACCCACTCCCGTGTATTCCTTCCCGTGCCTCGTCTACCGTTTTGATTTAACTCTTGCGAGTTGCTGGGAATAAAAAAGTCGCCTGTAGGTCACCCAGGTTTACTACAGGAAGGCTAAATAAAACTGGAGGGTGCCTGGTATCCAGAGTCCGCATATATAGACTGATTAACCTATCAGCCATTCATCCATCGGCATATGCTGTTCCACCTTAGATTAGGGATTTTTTGTCAAGGTTTTCTCCTTTAGCGTCGTACTTTAGCCTGTCACCAAAGGCCACATTCAGCCTAATAGTTACAGTTACCGGTGGTTGCCACGAGGAGGCAGTACGTACACCTGCGCCTACTGGAAGTTTACGGAGCCCCTTCCAATAGACGCCAAACCACCTAGCTTTAATATAGTCTTAGCTGCATAAAAAAAAAAAAAATTTTAAAAATGTGTGTAGTAAGTGTGTTTCGCCAAGTGCCTACGGCAGAAAGTGTAAAAAGTAGTAATACATGTAGTAAATTTAGCAAAAGAAATACGCTAATGAAGATTTTACTAAATTCTACAAATAAAATGGCTGCAGTAGCTACTCAAACGCATACGAGTACATTCACGAGTTAAGTCAAAGTTAAGTTCGCAAATTGAAATTTTTGATTTTAACAATATTTAGATATACATACATACATATCTATTTTACTTTCTTCCAGGTAGTCTCATCGAACATTTCTTCTTTATGCTGTGTACCTATTTTTAGCTTTAGATTCTTTTGAAAATCCATGTCCTCAACACTTTTTGTCTAAAATGATTCATGATTGTGAGTATGATCTTTACAAATCGAAACTTACTTATAAGGTTTTCGGATTAAACGAACCCGTTTCCGAATTAAGTGAAACTATTTCCGAAACTATTCGTTTCCCGAATTGAAAGAAACATTTCCCGAATCCGATGAAACCTTGATAACTAAATCACTAAATCCCAACTAAATCACTAAAAATGTTTATTTTTTATTTGTTAAATGGAACACTCATTTAAATGCATTAAAACTAAGATGAAATTGGAGTAATCTATGTAGCTGCGGCTTTTCCAACCCTACTTTTGAGCATGCCTTCTAATTAGATTCTCTCATAGTATTTAATAAATTCGAAACGACATTTCCTGTGTGCATAACATTACTTTATTGAGGTTAGTTTTGGTTCGAGTGATAATTGTGCTTTATAATGTTAAATTAGATATTTTAACGGAAATACTGCGCAAAGGCACCACAAGAAAAATCGAACAATCAAAAAAATGTCCACATTTATTTTGCTGGCGGTATTTTATCCGCTATCGAATGAGATGGCGTCTAAGAATTGTTTTGCGTGTGAATGACTTTCTCTAAGCAGCACAAAATCATAAAAGGTTTCTTTTTCCCTTTTGTATGCTTTTACAGATTAAATTAAATCGATTTTTTCAATGAGAGCCTTTAATCTTTAACTTTTTCCGACAGATAAATTAAACTATTTTTATAAAATAAAATAACCCTTTGCCAATTTAAATTAAACTATACAAACATACGATCTAATAAATTAAACTTTTTTAAGTTATAATTAAACTTTGTCCAATAGATTTTAACTATTTTCTTAAAAACAGGTTTGTTTTCGTTTGATACTGATTGAAGAAAGTTTAATTTGCGATCGTCAATAAGTTAATTTAAATTTGCAAATTCCTGCAAAAGCTATAAATCCGATAGAGTATGGCATTACCCAATTACATCGAAAGACAGGATTAAATATAGAATTGAAACTGTGACAGATTTGTCAAATTTCATCTTAGACACCACGACACTATCCCCGCTGGGGTTATATGATAATCAGTACCTACGTGTTTTATTTCACAATAGATTTATTGGTTTTACATTTTTTTAAATTTGGTTTTATATATTTCTGGAAGGTTTAATTTAATTTGTGAAAGGTTTCATTTTATTTAGAATAATTTTCGTTCACTTTGAAATATTATCACTTAAATTGGATGGTTCATTTACAGTAGAAAGGGTTTCATTTAATTCGAAAAATCTACACCTCAAACCAAATTAATTAGCACTCAGTAAATTTATATCGAAACAGCGTTCTCTAGAAAATATCGATAAGGTCGTCGCCGATAACGATATGTCGTTTAATGACCTCTTCGATTTAATCGAGAAAATCGATATGAGGCACACAGCATTAACTTTACAAAAATTAACGAAATTCTATTGAACTTTGGTGCCCGTCCTTAGTAATAAAAACTGAAAATTCCAGTTTACTTGTAGGCCTGAAATACAAAATTTTCCATTAAGGCCGGTACACATTAAGAACGAGCGACACGACGAGAACGATTTCTTCTTTTTCAGCAAATTAATTAAGTAAATTGTTAAAATAATAAAAAGCGTTTGTTTTTAATTAACGATAGCTAACATATCGTGCATTTATTAAAAAAAGGAATTTAACATTTTAACAGTTTTAATAGAAAATTTCAATTATCGTTGATAATTTTTAATTTGAGACGATAAATTGAAATTTTGTATTAAAAATGTTAAAATTTAATTTTTTATTTTTAGTAAATACACGATATTTTAACTATCGTTAATTAAAAATGTACGTTTTTCACTATTTTAACAATTTTCTTACATAATTTAGTGAAAAAGAAAAATTTGATCTCGTCGCTCGTCCTCAATGTGTCGTTTAGGATTCCACATTATTTATGAACATTTTTTTAAAATTCTTTTGGATTTTACAACCCCTGGGATATTTGAAGTGAAAATTGATCCTTTAGGTGATAGGTCATATAATAAAATTTTTTTTATGTCGTATAAATTCCAAAAAACATTAAATTAAATTTTGCCAGTTAGTCATCAATCTTATTTTTATTTTAAGTTAGTCAATGGGTTTAACAATATTTGAGGACATTTTTAGAAAATTCTCTTCGATTTTACAAACCTTAAGACATTTAAAGTGAAAATTGGTCCTCATATGAATTCAAGAAAACAATAAATTAAATTTTGCCAATTGGCATCAACCTCATTATGATTTTCCGTTAGTCAATCGGTTCAACATGATCTATGAAAATTTTTAGAAAGTTATATTTGATAAAATAGTTATAGTTGATTATTATATAAATTCAATAAAACATTAAATTAAATTTTGACAGTTCGGCATCAATCTCATTATGATTTTCCATTAGTAAATGGGTTAAAAATTATTTAAGGAAATTTTTTGAAAATTATCTTGGATTGGCTTAGGCTAAGGCTTGTACTTTCAAGTGAAAATTGGTCCGTTAGTCGATTATCATATAAATTCAAGACAACATTAAATTAAATTTTGCTAGATAGATATCAATCTCATTATAATTTTCTGTATTAAATACTGTTGAACTCATTAACGAGCATGTCTGCGGCGACATATTATGATTAATGTGTCTTATGAAAAAGCGAGCATAGCAAGAATTGTTATAGTAAAATTATAAACTGCTAATTTAATTGGCAAGCATTTGAAATATCAATCGCTATTTCCAGTTCTTTCCGAAATTTCTTGAAGTTCAAAGAAATTGTAAAAAGCGTATTTTACATTTTTTTATAGCTTATTTCAAATAAGTACTTGAAACAAACAAACCACTAAAAATGAAATATAACAACGGCTACAAAGCATTACCGTGTATCTACAAAATTTCTCAAAATCGTTTTATTGGGTTATCGGTAAGAAAATTAGTGCTTGCTGCCTTTTTCAATTAAAAGTTGAAAAAGCTCCAATTGCCCCAGTTAAAGGTCATGGTCTATAATCAACTAAGTGAAAGGTATGATTTGAATGTGTTGACATAATTAATTAGGACTTCTCTAGAATAAAGAGTTCTTAATACAGCAAATACATAAGATTTAATAATTGATACTGCAGATGTGACCATAAAACGTTCAAACGAGAACAATCACCCAATTTTGGTAGTTCATTGTAGAGTATATTTATTGCAAATGCGATCATTTATTATAAATGTTCCTTTTAATTTTGTCCTCCTTAATGGCTCCATTGCGGTATTTAAAATAAAGTATGTAAAGTAAGGGAGAGTCTCCGGCTGTGGGCACAGTTTTGTTTTTGACCCATAATTTTCATATAGCTAACTCTTTGCTAAAGTAACTACATTGATTCCGCCAACTATAAACATTTGACGACCAATTTTGTGAAGTCATATTTTTTGGCAAAAAAAAATAAATCGTAACCGGTTATGGGCACTGGGCACCCTTCGAAAATTCGCTGAAAATGGGAATAGTTTAAGGATAACGCACCTAATTTGAAAGAATTTCGAGGTTTATTAATTTTAAAAGCCTTCAGTGGCAAACATAACAAAAAAAGGCTTTTTAAAAAATTATTCAACTTCAGTCTACTTCGATGGCAGAGGCTTCAAAAAGATGATGCAAAGTCGATATCATCTTCAGATGATGGAGAGTTCTTTTTTTTTAAAGCGTTTGGCCGACGGGTTGCCTTTTTTTTACTCTTATTTGGGGGGAGGGGAGACGGACGCTTTAAATGAAAAAAATAGGATCCCTACAACCGGTTACATTTAAGTGCCCACAACCGGATATCACGACCATTCTCGGAGTAACCAAAAAAATGCGATGCGTCATGATTTTGATATAAGTCGATGTGGCATCCCAAATCACAACGAAAATACTGTAGACATATCTATAACACTCACCTGTTTGAGATTATTCACTTTGATTGAAAATTACAATTGCGTTGATTTTTACGGACTTTTTTTTTAATGTGATCGCAGCAAATGAACAAGCTCGTCCATTCACTTCGATATTAGCTAGAAAACTGCGTACTATCAAAATACAAGTAAGACAACAGTCAGATCAGCCATATTTTCATTCTGTCAAAAGTTATGCAGGGGTGCCCACAACCGGAGACTTTCCCCTATAATATAAGTATCGCTTAAGATTATATCATAGTACAATATAATAGATTATAAAAAGAATTAGGCTACATTGTCAGTACATCACATTGATAGTACATTGTACTATCATAATCTGCTAAGATCGTAAAATATCTTGTTGCGATATACAATTCCGTTTTTATGCCTGTTGTCATTTAAAATACACCATTATGATATGCAATGTTTCTCTACAAAAAGTTCCAATGGCTAAATGTTTCGTTATAATTTGGTGTACCTATTAGCGATTTTTTGTCTAAAAATGTAGACAGTTATAGAAATTTGATAAATTGAAACTCCTAATTCCCTTAAATGTCATTATTTGAGTATTTACATAGCGATACATGACAGTACAGTATTCTATAGACCTTTTTCCCAAAAATGTTTTAATAATGAATTCTTATATAATCGGCCATGCTCTATCAGATTTTTAAATCCAAATTGCCCTGTCTGTTACAGATGCCGAAATAATTAATGCTTCTTTTGTTCTTTAGACCATATTTGGTTTTATTTATCAATGTCCCGTTATTTTATTGTATAAAGAAAATTTTGAAATAAAATATCTTTGGCATTTTATTTTAAATTTGTTGTCTGTCCTATATCCAATACATTTTAGCATTATTGTAAAAAAAAAAAATATAAACTTTTAACAATATATGTGCACTAGAGCCTCGACCCTAGTTGACCCAATTCAACATGCGCCGTTTCGACTTGCGTCGCAATAAAATGGTAATACCATAATTTCTATTTGCGTCGCATTTTGGACGAGTTTCACTTATTAATTGTTATTTTTACTGTTCCCACTATAACGAAGTTATATTGGGTAAGTTTTATAATCGCGAAAACAAATTTTGCTCCAGATTTTCACATTTCTCGATGAATTAGGTTAAAAGGGCCCTGAAACACCAATTAGAAAAATGTCGTGTCCGTCCTACCGTCTTTTCAATCACACAATTTTTTATTAGTTTTGTTTTGCCTCCCATTCTCACAAATATTGATAGTTTCGGTCGAAATTTTGTACAAAAATATATTTTAGTAATATGCAGTTTGTGTTAACTGGACCTAAACATTTGAGTATAGAATAGAGGGGTTGCAGTGAAAATGAAAACTAACGAATTTTTTGTTATGTTGATGATACATTTTACAATTCATCATCTACTTTGTTCACAAAATTTGAAGTCGACTGAACCATTACGTGGGTTCATTTTAACAAAAAGCAGTAAAATAAATTTGTTTATCTGTTTACCGAGGTAATGTCGAACTTTCCGATGAAATAGTTTTCTACAGTTAATACACTTTGCAAATTCTAACAATTGTTCCCTAGTTGTCTTTAAGACAAAATGAATAGATTACTGTGTAATATGGAATTTAACTAAATTTACCTAAAATACTTTGCTGTGGCACTATTCTGGTTTTCCCGGGGAATTGCGAATTGTATTGTATAATTGTGTATTTATTGTTTTCTTTATTCAAAAGCATACTGAACGATTAGTATTTTGTTCATGATTTGGGAAAAAATAGTTCTCAACCAAATTTTTAGGGAAAAATAAACAAAAAAATTGCTATAAAATGGAACTATTTTTTCCCAAGATTAAGTCCTAGTTTCCACCGAACATTTCGTTGTAAATTTTACAAAGGAATTTTTTTTTATTTTTACGATTGTGTCAGTATTTCGTTTGTATATGTATTTATAAGTTTTGAGGTTTAATACAATTATACAATTATAATTGTATTACAAATACATTTACAAAAGAAACACCGATCCAATCGCACAAAAATAATATTTCCCGTTGTAAAAAATACAACGAAATTGACGGTGGAAACCAGGACTTATGCTGTGTGCCTAACGTCGATTTTTTTGACTAAATTTTCGACTTTTCATTTCAAACCAAGATTAGACTATTCACCACCAGGCGGCCAACGAAAAGTCTCCTCGTGAGGTTACTTTTCAATTTAGTTGTCATTTATAGAAAGGGTGCTTGGATTAATATGCATTTTGCAAAATTTAAATTTGCACAGTGTTTTGTAGAATACTAACGCTGATGAGTAATAAATTCAGTTTGTTCACCATTATTATTGATAATTAAATTTAGCGCAATTTAAGCACGACATAATGGAAATATTGTACAAATTACAGAACAGGCCTCATGTTTCAAAACTTTTCTAAAATATATATCTCCACTCTTCATCTGGCCAAATGTAATCGAGCCGTAATTGTAAACGTATGATATTGGTAAAGTAATTTTTTACTCGATGTATCAAGCACCAAATGAGGTGAAGGCCCATACCAAATTTATACAGACACTACTGGGAGTAACGAGTATTCGGTTAGGTAGGTCACAACTTCAACTTTAAATAATGGAAATTATACAATTTTTGTGTATAATGAAAATTAATTTCGTTTAGATGTGCTCCGTAAGTCACTCTTTCACATAAATTTCGATAATTCTGATTTTATATTATTTGTGTTTTAATATTTTGTATTTTCAAATGGTCCACAGCGGTGCCCCGCCCAGACTGAAGCATTGAGTAAAGAATTATATCGGCCAATTCTCATGTTGCTCACATAATATTGTGATGTAAATAAACGGCACAAATTTTCAGAAAATAAATTTGTGAACATTGTGGATGCTCTCTGAATGGAGTAAATTCAATTCTTAAGGATTTTCAACGGTATCCTAGAGATGTATAACTGGATCTAATTATTAAAGGTCGAAGATGAAAAATGACGAATGCGACTTTGCTGCTCAACACGTGTCAGTTCTAAATGATCTAACATTATTTGTGAGTATGTGATTTAGCAGTATGAGAGTAGAAGATTGATATTGCCGTAACCAACTGTGATATTGGGGAAGAGGTTTCTTGCCCAAAATAACGGAAAATATTTGTAAAATATAAATGGTTGGTTTGGGGATCTTTAACGGATGCTTTCTGGGAAAAGAGTCGGATAGGCCCATTTTTTTATTTATCTAATGGAGTAGCCAACAATATGAACCGTTTTTATTATTCGTATCAAAAATTTCGATTTCTTGCGCCAGGGAATTTTGAAGTATCCTGCAGAGCTATTTAATTCTTGTTGTGAGTTTTTATTTCTATTTCCGCTTGTTTTAATTGGTCGCTAACATCTATTTTAACAATTGTTGTTCTAAATATTTTTAAACTAGATTCAGCAATATTATCATAAAACATTTTACTTATTTCTTCGAATGTATTATTTAATTATTTATTTATTTATATACAATATATACAGTGATTACAATCGGCTATACAAACATGTTAAAAAAACAAATTATAAAATTAATTTGTAAAAATGAAATACAATACAAAAGGAATAAAAGATAGATAGAAAACCCCGACTATTTAATTATTATTACATAAAAATTTAAATAAAGCTTTCTTTAATGACTCTCTGGACAAGTTGAAATCAAAAACATCATAAACTGAATTAAACTCTCGCGATGCTCTCAAAAGTGGTTCCGAAAGACCGTAATTAGTTGATGCCTGAGAGAACTGATTAGTTAATGAGTAACAGTCCATCGCGTTGCCAATGCCGATGCTACAACACGTCTACAATATAATCGGTGCAGATTCAATAGGTTACAGCGATCTTGGTAGGGTAGAAGAACATATTCAACAGACCGTGTAGACGGTAGCCAATGAAGTGCATACAAAACAAACTGCTTCTGAACACTTTCTATTCTATCTCAATGACATATTCCAAATTAGAACGAAAAGAGAACCGTACAATTCCGCTTAATAAAACCCAACATAATGTATGCCTTATGTATAATGGTGTTAATATGTCTTGTAAAGATGGCATCTGCTGAAAAAATTATACCCAGATCAGATATAAACTCCACTCTGACTAGATAGATTCAAATAGTTTGGGTATATGGGGGTTATAGGTGTATGACGCGTAAAAATTAACACCACGTTTATTTTATTTTTTAGAATTTTTATTTTTAACAAAAGATTTTATTCGCTTACAAAATTCACTATAAATTTTTAGGAAAAGAAATATTTCCAAACACTGGTAAGCGAAGCAAAAAATTAAATTAATGGCAAAATTAAAATTAATTTTAATTGAAAATGGTTCGCGCACGATATCAAAACTTATTAATTTTTTCTCACAATGGCGAGTCGTGTGATCACGTTGAAAAACTCTAATCCAATAATTATATATATATCTGTCTCTTTTTTGACGAAAGGAAATTATTTCATTTTTGTTTTCTTTTGGTGTTGACATACGAACAATCGTATGTCAAATCGTCGTTGTCGTGACAAGAACGAGATGGAGCAAAACAAAACAATAGTAAATCAAAGAAATTTCTGATACTGCTAGCGAAAACGAGATGGAACAAATATCACTAAAAATAATTTTAGAGTTCCGCATCATTTACGCTAGGTGAAAATGAAATTAGTTACGCTAAGAAGAATCTTGTGCGTAAACCCAAAATGTGTATGTGGTGGCGAATGAATTGCAATTTATATAAATCAAATAATTAATTTATATGATTGCAATGCGTGAGTCACTACAGGTATAACGGACAGAATGGCAATCCCCCGATAGTTACTCACTTCGTTTCTTCTACCAGCCTTGAAAATGGGATGGAGGCAGGCAATTTTCTAAGGCTCAGGAAAAAACCCAATACGTAAACTTTCATTAAACATGAAGGTAATTGGGTGGGACAAACTCTCGGTACAATGCTTAATAAGGATCGGCGGAATACCATCGTGTCCAGCGCCCTTTTCAACATCTAGACTTAAGCAAGCAATCACAAACTTCCTGCTCAGTAAATTTAAAATAATTAAATCCACAAAGCTGTTAGCGCATGAAGGCATGGTAGGGAACAACGTGGGTGGTTCGTATACTGAGGAAAAATAGCTAACGAATAAATTACAGATCTCCGAGAGTTGACTAGCGACGGAGTTCTGGTAAAACTTAGGAGTAGGAAAACCAACCACTTTGCTTTTACTATTCATAAAACTCCAGAACTCCTTTGGATTTGATATCAATTCCTCCTCGATTCGCACAACGTATTGGTCATATAAAAACCAATTTAAACTTTCAAACTCTTTGCGGCATTATCAAATTTGGGATAAAATTGAACCCCGTACCGCCTGTATAATGAATGGAACTTATGGCGGCGACTTTCCAGATTTAACAACCTATTGTTATACCATGGCTCCCGAAAGCCGGTTTTTTTTTAACCAACGGAAATTAATTGTTGTATTATAGTTATTTATTGATTTGTTATGGATTGTGGTAACTTTTGATTTTATTGGGATTCGATCTTCTTGATCGAGAAGATCTGGGTTAATGTTGCGTTTAATAAGCTCCACTATCTAATAAGAATCGATATGTTTGGGTATTGTTAGTTAAAATTATGAATATCAAGTCTTTAGGTTTTAGGTTTGATTGGAGTTTGGTGCGGCTTGTATTTGAAAATTTTCCTCGTATTGGTTATCAAGAGATTGTTGTAAATTGTGATTTTTGCTTTAGCTTTTTATAACAGCTTTTTGGTTTGCTTGTATAATTGGAATAAAATTATTTTCCCGTTTAGCAGGATTTTTATTTTTGAAATTATTGACGAAATTGTTGTTGGTATTGATTTCGGTTTGGTTGATGATAATTATTGTTAAAACGTGAAGTTGAAGGTTGATTCTGGTAGTTTGGTTTTTGGTTGTATAATTAGAAGAATAATTGTTAGAAGAGTTTTTTCTAAAGGGGTTTTTACTTGGATCTCATTTAATTGATTATATGCGTCATTTAATGTTTCTGTGTTTCTGGCCCTATTATTGAACCTAAAGGTTCCTTTATTCCTGCTACTATAATTTCTAAAGCTGTGCTTCTGTATTTTTCTAGTTAAAAATCTTTTATTTCTCTTGTTGTGTTTTTTAATATAACCTGATTTGATAGAAGTGTATGTATGTTGATTATTTTATCATAAAGCACAAGTGGTTCTAAATTTAGTTTAATTAAATTGAATACATAATTCTAATTCGAGTGTATATCTTCGTCGCGATTATCAGCGTATGTTACAATTAAATATTGTTTTATTAATTCCCAATTATTTTGAATGTTATAATTATTTAATGACTCACTGGCTTTTCCAATTATTTTATTTCAAATATTTTGTAAAATTAACTTATATGAATCGGTTTCTTAAAATTTGGGACGGTATGCTAATACGTTATCTACACTTTGCACGAACGTTCATATTTCTGTTTTAGTACCAGAATATGTTGGAAGATTTTTTGTGAATTTATCTACCTTAAATAATTCTAAAGCGGTTTCGACGAGGTTTGCCATTTTCTTTTGTATTTTTGGTTCGATATTAACTTGTTTTATATTTAAAATGTTTATTTCTAATGGTTTATGCTGATACATTGAGGTATCTGTCTGTAACTCAATAGGTTTTTGTTCTAAATTCCCTAAACGTTATTTTTTAAGTTCTAATCTAACAGAGTTTCTTGTTGGAACTTTCGCTTCTCTTCGAATTCTTCGAATTTCGCTATAATAAACCAAGTGTAGAGTGATGCGCCAACCGAATAAGAAGTCAAAAAAATAAAAAGGAAAAATCCTGTGCTTTCTATCATAATAAAAAACGATAGCCGTTGAAAATAGGGTTGAATTTCATATAGTTAGGCGGCCTGAAATAGTATTCAAAAACAACGGTTGAGTAAGAAATACATGGTAGTAATGTAGTTATGGTTTTGTTTCCCGAAAGGTTAAACCCAGATAGGGATGGTAACGTCGCCGAAAATATCATACCGTTATTTATTCTAGCGACCTTTGAGTAAAATCATCTTTGTTGTGGAATGATAACAAAAAGGGTCAACCTAGTACGTTTGCTAATTTATCAAAAATTTTATAATTTTACTTTCTTTTACGAAGTAAAATAAAGTATAGTAATCATGAAAATTTTCGACCTTGAGATTATTGAAGATTTATCTGTTTTGAGGTCCCCTGAGTCCGAAAAAGTGAGTTTCGAAATTATGTCTGTCTGTCAGTCTGTCTGTCCGTCTGTCCGTCTGTCAGTCTGTGTCCTCTCTACAGCCCAGATGGCTTAACCAATCCAGCTGAAACTTCAGATTTAAGCTTTTTTGATAAATTGGAAGGCCCCAGTGAATTTTAGTCCAAATCGGGTAACCGGAAGTGGCCACTCCCTTGGGCCAGAAAATTTGGTTTGCAAATATCTCAAAAAGTATAAGGTTTACAAAAAACTACTAAAACAAAATGTTTCCAAAAAATAAAAGTAAAAAAAAATAAAAAAAAAAAAATTAAAAATTAAAAAAAAAAATTTAAAAATTAAAAAAAAAAAAAAAATTAAAAAAAAAAAAATTAAAAAAAAAAATTAAAAAATTTTATAAAAAAAATAAAATTGATGTGTGGCCAACACATTTATTCTACGAACAGGGAATTTTGAGAAACCAATTACGCAAACTTCTTACAAATTTATTATTTTTTATTACTTTCTTTTACATAAGTAAAGCTTAAATCTAAAGTTTTTGATCGATTGGTTAAGCCATCTGGGCTATAGAGAAGACACAGACTGATAGACGGACGGACAAACGGATAGACAGACATAATTTCGAAAACCACTTTTTCGGACTCAGGGGACCTCAAAACAGATATATCTTCAATTCTTGATTAATCTCTTACAAAATATTTGGGGTCCCAGCTCCCATATTCCGTGAAACAGAAAATTTATTTTATAAACATTTCAAAAATAGACAATTTACAGAAAACATGAAAAAATAAAACAATCTTAATACATTTTGCAAGAAATTTGCATTATAATAGTTTCTTAAAATTCGCTGTTCGTAAAAGAAAGTCGTGTGTTGGCCACACCTCGATTTTTTTTTAAAAAAATAAGCAAATTGGGGTTAAGTTTCTGAACATTTTTTATTCGTTTAAAATTTTGTTAATAAAGTTATACATACAAATTTTTAAAAAGACAGTTAAGTGACAGTTAAAAATAATCTTATTAAAACAAATTTTATACCATACTTAACCCTAAATAAACTGCGATTTATATAAAAAAAAAGTCTTAATAGTTATTTATTTTGTATATCCACCATACAATGAAGATGGTAAATCCAAACTTAAACATTACTTTACCTGTATATTATATACTGACGATTGTTTCCATAATAATTTAAAATTGACTTGCAAAATGAAAATAATTTTATTTTAACATTATTGAATTAAAACAATTTTTCATTCAATTAATTTTCAACATCCAAGTCAAAAACATTTTGTTACATTATGTTAAAAAAAAAATTCCTAAAGTAGAAAAAAATAATTGCTTCCTGCTCTACATGCTCATCACACTTCAATTGGAGCTTTTCTTTTTTATAACTTTTAGCGAACGTATGTTTTTGTGTTTCCTTAATTTGATCTTCAAAATGTATTCAGTTTTTATTTTTTATATTTTGACATACTTCAATTTTTTATTTCAACTTCATCATCATATCATCATCTATGTGTATATTATAAAAGCAATTAAATGCGAATCAAAAGAAAGCTGTAAATTTTTAATTTAATTATTTATTTTTTTTTATACTGTAAAGGGGGAAAGAAGAAGCATTACACAATATAAATTTTGGAATATAAAAAATTATTTAAATTAATTGAATTGGAAAAAGGAATCTTTCAAATTAATCGAATTAGTTTTTTTTAACAAAATATTCTACACATACATAATTTGAATTATCAGTCTGTTGTGTATCGCTCAGTGTGACACATGTGATTAAAATAAATTATAAATTTATTTAAAATTGTTTGGCGCGGTATTTATCTGATAATCTCATTCAGAATATTTCTAATAAAATAAATTAAAGCTGTCAGGAAATTAGAAGTCAACAGTGGCTGGTAAAAATTGCATAAATAGATAAGGATAGCCAAGTGCGTAACTTCGTCAAATAAATTAAATGTTTACATTATATTCAAATGTATAATATTTATGACTTTCTTATATTTGGTTCAGATTAACATCCCAAGTGATGTCACCATTTAAAAGGTGAATGTTAAGGTAAAATGCGTTTGCTAATCCACTACCATTACAGAAATCGACCGAAATATACCCCGTTGTATGAGTGATCAATGATTGCTCACTTATGCCTCCCGTGATCATTACTTTCCAGTGATGCCCAGCTTTGGATCAATTTACTAATCACATTCAAACAATTTTTATTAGGCAAAGTATATATATACAGGGTGTCCGGGTTTGGGATGCTAATCTATTAAGGGGTGATTCCTTGATTCTTTCTGAGAAAAAAATCGTATGAGGCTATTATTAAGATTTAAGTGGTTATCTTGTATCAGCATCCGTTTGAGAGCTATGACGCTTTAAAGTAAAAAAAAAATTTTTTTTTTTGTTTATTTAATTTTAATTCGTCATGATCTCCTCTACAATCCCCCAATACAAAGTTTGAGAGGAGTTATAGAAGGTGCTCAAAATGTCCTTCTTGTGATTGAATACAGGCTAATATTTGTTAAAGTAAATATGCCTTTGATTATTTCTATTCTTGGTAATTCTTCCCTTATCCTGTTGTACTGCAGTGTGTATTCGTTG
This sequence comes from Tipula helvola, assembly GCA_963556165.1. NCBI lineage: Eukaryota > Metazoa > Arthropoda > Insecta > Diptera > Tipulidae > Tipula > Tipula helvola. The sequence goes on from OY744481.1 coordinate 288,197,089, forward strand.
TTTTAGTTCTTCTTTTGTTTCAATTCGTCTGTCCATATAGAATACTTTTCACAAGACCATCATTGTTCAAATTCCTTTCCATTAACCAATTAAAAAACTCCAATCTTTTATTGTAGTCTATCGGTAACCGTTCTTGAACGGGTGTTATTAGATATATGGATGAAAATTCTCTTTGTGCAATACTTGATGAATTCGGTAGCGAAAGACGTTAAATTGTAAAGCGATCCTCCTTATGCTAATAGAAGGATTTGCTGTTACATTACGAATTATTTCTTCATCGACATCCAAATGATTTGGTGAGACTGAATGTGGCTCCGCCCGGGCATTTGATGTTGTTACGGTATCTCGCAGTCTTCTATGAACATTTGTAAATACTCTTGCGTCAGGAACGCGACGCATTGGAAATCTGCGTTGATAGTCATTACGAGCTCGTGAATCATTACCATCGCAAAATTCGTAAATAAACTTGATATCAATGTACTCCTTACCTGAGAGAGCTGTGCTATCATAATATTAAGTTTCTTAAATTATTTAAAATTTTTGATTCACAACACTGGCACAACTCTATATAATATTTTGAAACTAATGACTGAATAATCTACACCTGCATGCATTTACTGTTGTTATTTGCATCAACTGTTATTATTTATCTATGTATAAGTAATATTTTATTGTGAGCATACTAGATGAACAAAATTTTAAGTATTTTGATTGGTTTTTTTGTTTGTGTTTGTGTTTGTGAGTTGCAATTTGTCCACCACAAATTTTTTTGTTGAAATCGACGCAATCAAAATATTACCTCTCCCACAAAATTTGTGGGCAAAGAGGTAAGGAACGTGGAAGTGTTGCGTAGCAATGCATGCAGTTGTAGACTTTAGAATGAAAATAATTAATTTTTGTTTTTTCAACATTTAAACAAAGGAGTTGATAATCATCGCCTACTGTTTTAGTGATAAAAAAAAATTGATCCAATATTAACACAACAACATATTCTCATAATTAGATTGAGAATAAAATGGACCCCTCCCTCTCATACGATTTTTTTCTCAGAATGAACCAAGGAATCACCCCTTAATGGATTAGCATCCCAAACCCGGACACCCTATAGAAATGAATATAAATGAAGTACATAAACGTTTTTATTTCGAAAAACAAGAAAGAAATTACTACGCAACCGCAATATTTGGGTTATTGTATTTGAATTGTTCACGTTATTTTTTTTTGTAAATTTAATTTACTCATGTTACATTTTTGAAGGCAAATGCATCGAGGTTAAAAAATTTTGAAATACTTTCCAAAATAAACAACTTTCAGACCTACCCAAATACAGTACTTAGATAATTTATATGTCTGATTGAAATATCATAATATTTTAACATAAAGCGAATGGGCTCTGTATGTATACTAGACTGGGAGTTAGAATATTTTTGTGTTTTAAATGGC
>OY744481.1:288198731-288256545 GCA_963556165.1 Tipula helvola
AAAAAAAAAAAGTAGCTGTATTGGGTCAATCTGCCTTTTTGATATCCTCGTTTTCTCTGCAAATCAGCCCCCATAATAGTTTATGCGATTAAAACTGGTTTGAATAATTTGCTCTACTAATTCGAATTACCTCGAACTTCTTCTTTCACAATTATTATTTTGCACTGATTATTTTCCCAGGAAATACCGAGTACTCCGCTACTAATATATAAAATGGTCTTATGAAATAACCCACTTTTTTTGTGTAAAACACTGTGTAAATTACATAGTGTGCATAGTTACTCGCTCAACTGTAACTGCCACATACAAAAATCATTTTAAGTAGGCATTTGCATTGAATTCTTTCTTTTTATTGGTTAATACCTACCTCGCGAGTGTGTCTTGGTCTTCACAATACTGTACCTTTTCAATTTTCTAAAATTGTTTGCTTTTCCTAAAGGAAAATCATCACGGCTTCTTCCAAATCTACGGAAAAGAGAGTTAGGATTAAACATTTTTGAATTCGATCGATTTTCTCCAAAAATTTTCTGTTTTTACCTAGAAAGCGCTTATTCTAATGAAAACTCATTTTTAGTTAATGGGCGCATTCAGGTTGGCAACATGTTGGGAAGAATCAACACCTTGAGGCCTGAACTCACATAATAAATTTAAAATTTCATGACCACGTGATACTGTAAATGTCATTTTTTCCATCAGTTGGTTTTTGATGCCAACAAACAACATGATACTACTGAGGGTCTTCAAAAGTGTACAAAGAGACTCTATTAAATATTTGCACCACAAATGCACAGGTAATTTTATGTAGCACTATGGTATCATATTTTATTAAGAAGTCATCTTGCCACATATTAGTCTCAATTTTGATCATATGTATTAATTCAAAGTTTTATAGTATGAAACAACAAATCATGATTTAATAGCACATCCCAATTACTTGATATCTCCTGTGCATGGCATCAATTTATAAAATCATTATTATTGTTCAGGTGCATTTCTCTATCTTTATAGTTTTAATAAATATTAAAGAGTTTCATCCAACAAACAGCAGTATACGTGTAATGTAATAAAAATCTATATAAATAATCCAAGATGAATAAGATGTTCACCTGGGAAATGTGTGATTTACGGGTTTCCAATCCAACAGTATAAAATAAATTTTATCGATTTTATTTTTGTTGGAAAATTTATGATCGTTGTTTCAACATTTTGTTGTTTAGGTTATCCTTTCTACAGCATCTAATCCTTATAATATGTATAATCAAATGGAATATACACCAAAAAAAAAAAAAAATCCAAAGTAAATTCTCTTGTGTTCCTTCAAAATACAACAACGTATACAGATTTGTTTGTCTAAAACAAATATTTAACAGAAGCAAAAAGGCTAAAATGAATTGTTCGAAATGGAATTGGTTTGGGGTAAATTGAAGTTTGTCTATATGTACATTTTTTTTAATGGTCACCCCAAAAACATAACGAAATAAACCAGGGTATCCGCTTTTTTTTTTTTGCCAAATTCAAAATTGATTATTTCAGTTGATGATGAACTAAAAGGTTTTGGTGGCTAAATTACCATTGCTTAACAATATATAGACTTAGGATTAGTCATTGTGAAAATGAAATGTAGCAGCTATTCGTACACTTAATTTAGAGCTTGTAGGAGAGCAAAAAAAAAACATTTAGACAGTTTTATACACCTGTGATTTTCTATAGTTGCATGCGCCAGACAACCAATTTTATTTCATTTGAGACATAAATAAAATCCAATCAATAGCCGAAAATATAAAGAAATTAAATTCGTTTTGATCCATTTAAATTTTGGGCTGAGGAATGAGGAAATGTTTTAATCCTTTTTTTGGAATAAACGACTATGTACATAACTATGTACGTAATTCTCGTATAGAAACCAATATAATGTTTAGAAAAATTGGAAAGATATTTTCGATTAATGAGATTATAATATTTAAATTTTTCAATACCTTTATACTATGTAGAACGAAAATAGAAATTGGAATAAAAAGTAAATGAAACCTCGAATTTTCAATTTCGAACAAATTATTTAAAAAAAAATATTTAAGCTTCACAGAAATCCTTTGCGTTTAAATAGAGAAATGAATAAAGTTAATCTTGATTTTGTTATGTTGTAAAGTTGCAATTATTACCAAAATTATTCGTTTTCAGAAAATATTAGTATCGATTTACGCCGATGTTTTATGTTTCTGGGAAAAATAACTGTCACTTTTCCGTCTCTATGAAATATTTTTAAACATTTTATGGTAATATGCCTCTAAACTAATAGGCATACGTACACGTATATTATACTAGCAAAATACATAGATATAATCTGAGAAGAAGAGATACAACTTTTGCTTGTTCATTATAATCAAACGAAAAATTATTGTTAAATTTGTTAAGTATGTAGGCTAAGAGCTACGCATTGACAGGTGTTTTGGTTTTTTAAAGGTATTTTAAACTAGATAGAAAGCGATCCAACACTGGCCGACAGACACTAATACGAAATTAACTTTTTGTTTTTAACTCAGAGGAAAACAATTCTACTTAATGATTATTATTTGATTTTTGATATTTTTCAAGATTACTGCAGAAGGGTAGGTAGGTACATACTACTAGACCGACATTACCTTAACAAAAAAAATGCTACATCGAGTTAATCGACAAAGATTGGATAATTTTGTAATGCAATAATTTAACGGGGCTTTTAATATTACATGACGTATTGTATTGACCAAGATTTTAGATTTGAAATGATTCTAAGACATCCGAAATTCTGTTTTTAAACAATTTTCTTTATAATAGCTATGCTTTTTTATAAGTCTCGATAGTCCTATTCAGATATTTGAAAAATAAAAACATTGGCAAATTGTAGCTACGGCTATCATCCACTTAAAAATATTTGTAGTCGCAGCACTAAAAATTTTGTGGCAATTTTGTGGTTATAACATAACCACTTAAGTCGAAATAAGTGGTTGTGTTGAACTCTATTCCACCCGATAATATTTTCCGGTATTTTTCCTCTTAATTTTTCATCAAAATTGGGTTTGCAATTTATTGAAAACCAACCACTTAACTGGTAATTTTTGGTATCGTAGCATGAAATAAGAGATATTTAGAAGAATAGTTGAATTAATTATATCCGAAATAAATTTAAAATAGTAATCACTTATCTGAAAATAAATTTTTTTATGAAATTTGATAGCCCGCTTTGGTAATTTACTTAAATCGATATAAGTGGTTTTTCCACATTATAAAATTAAAATATAGTAACTTAAGTATAAATAAGTGATTTAGTTAAATGTTTGAAAATTTAAAAGTTTTGAGTTAAGTCATTTTATCTCTATATCGATTTTATTCAGAGGCTCCATATACCCCAACTTTATATATTCGCTTATTACCCTTGAGTATTCCTTGTTATTTGGCGGATTAGACTGCAACTTTCTTTCTAATGCCAAGAACCTCCGTTCGGCCGCTTTCACTGAGTCACCAAGCCGACCTGCTGACTTTTTAAAGGAATCTCCACCATATATCTTCTTCCTTCAATTCGTTTGTGTGTGGATTTAAAAAGTTCTTCGCTTTCGGTTTCCTCTGGACTTATCATGTGGATACTGGGAATTTCTTTTTGCTCGAAGAATCTTTTCAAAGTCTCATTAATATCGGCATCCAAATACAGGTTTAACGTACATATATTCACCTGAGCTACTCCATTTACACTATTACTATCGGTAATCCCAGAGACAACCCTACTGTATAGTGTTTTGCGCAATAATAGAGTCACTGGAATTACAGGCTCCTCCACCCCTGATAATGTGGCAAAATCTGTCCGCTCCGATTAGAATATCAGCTGCGACAACTCCATTATTCTGCGGATCCGCAAGCTCCAACCCCTTTAGAAAGCTACTGTCATTTAAACTAAATCCAAAACTGAGCAGCCTAGTTGGTAGTTTATTAATTACAAGGGCATCTAGTTGTATTTCTTTCTCTGATGAGTGCAGCTATTTCACGTTGATAGAAAATGCTCCTCTTGTGGATATATTTCCCGCAGTCAACCCAGTTACCGATATGTTCGCTTTCGATCTCGGCAGATTTAATCGCTGCATACATGATTCCGTAATGACCGATGCTTGGGAACCGGAGTCAAGTAACGCTCTGCAGTTTAATGCATTTCCAAATCGGTCAGTGACTTGAACCATAGCTGTCGGGAGTAATGGCTTAAAACTGGCTAATGTTGCGTTATACACTTGAGTATCAGAAGTGATACCCTCCTCTGAATGGTTCACTGTATTGCCGTTTAAAGTTGAGTTCGCCCTTGGTTGCGTATCTTCGGAATGTAATGTTAGATGGTGTTTTCTACACGGAAAAAAATTATAGGAGACATTTCTATAATTTATAGGAGCACACAGGATTGTGGCCTAATATAGGAAAGCATTTTACTAAAACACATAGTTAATTTAAAGAGATGCGAATACAAATTGTTACATATTGAAAATATGCATTTCCAGTTAGTACTTATTGCCATAAAATTGGTATTTTCCCCAGCATATTTTTGTAGCGATTGCAATGTTTAATGGTGTTGGTGCAGCGTGCAGGTCGTCATAGGAAATATATTAGTAGTAATAACATTCACAGTATTTTCAATTTGGCAAATCATAAAAATGCCACTTCATCATAATATATCTACTGGAAAAAGTAGAAATATTATTGTCATATGCAGTTGAAGTATGCAGTTAAGAGGACCGATAAATTACCTGCTGAATCTTCAAATTCAGTTAAAATATTGGCTGTTGGTTGAATCCATGTTGGGTGATGGTCCACGATTGCGTTACTGGTCAGCCCATACACTATATGTGGCATGAAGGAATTGGTGTTAGTGAAGGGTTTAAAATGGCTTACAACAGTTAGCACAAGGCGTCAAATCGACCATTTTATATAAAAATCATTTTAAAAACTCATTTGTAGCCTCAATGTTTTCAATAGCTGTTAAAACTTTAAACTTCGATTAAATTAACCATACAATTTTAGTTCCTGGTCACACTCACATGGAGTATGATAGTGATCACGCAACAATCACAAGGAAAAAAAAACAACTTTGGCGAAAAAACACCACCCGCGTGATTGGTATCAGTTTATTCGTACTGGTGGCCAACGACGAAAATTTATAGTATGAAATGAATCAAAGTAAATTTTACAACTTTTCCTTAATTTCCAAAACAAAATGTACATGGAGGAAAAAAAATATAACTGATGAACATTTTAAATGGCACAAACTTCGATGGCTTCAGTGTACACGAGATTTCGGTAGAATTTTGTACAAAACACAGAAGAGCCATTAAAAATAATAAATATTGGAAACCGAGGGATAAGTCAAGTAGTGATGGGCAATGCATCCCTCTGATATGGCTACTCTCTTAAAATTAATAAAGAAAAACAGAAGAACCTTTATTTCATACTATACCGAAAATCAATGTTTACGTCATTGATATCTGTCCGGGAAATGAATTATTACGGTACAAGACAAAAGTGTCCGGAAAACGAGCTATTAAGTATAGAAAAAATATAAAACAAAACAAAAACAAAAATAACTAGGGTAACTTGATAATTTGAAAATCATTTGGATTGATTTTCTTTAAATGATGTTTTTGAATGAACTCATGTTTTTATGCCTAAGGCATTATTAATTTGAAAATCATCAGCGTATAATACGTAAGGTATAACCAAATCATCACCATATTTACGTTTTTTTATTTTAAATAAGTCAGCAGTCGTAAAATTTTGTAAAATAGATATTTGAGTTGAAATGTGTCTCTGTATTTTCTAAAGTCTGTTTTAAAATAAGTGGAAGTTTAAAAATAGACTTGAATTGGAAAACTAAAGGCATTATGTAAATATTTGAAACTTTAGATGCTAATGTTGGAATTCCTGACAATACCGTTTCTGAAACGATATTACTTGTAACAATTAATGTCAAAGGGTAATCAAATAATTTTATTTGCTTTAACATTTTAAGGATACGGTGTTCGGAGTTTATTTCCTTAAAAGGATCATTGCAAAAATCCAATATGTTTTCAAAGTTTGTTAGATTATTTATGCTTCTATTTTCTATTGTACAGCACTTGATACTAATGATAATAACTTTTTTATTAAATTTTGAATTTCCAAAACTTGCTTTCTAGACATACTGTTATTTGCATAAAGTTGCACAGATAAGCTTAAAACATTTTTTTTTTAATTATCGATCAACTGTTCTATTCCAAAGGAGATTTTATTAACAGGTTTTGGAATATGATTTACGACAACCTAAAAATTTGGAAAAATGATTTACGACAACCTAAAAAAAATTGAGCGTGAGCTACTTCCTAAGTGCAGGTTTGAAATTTTCGAACATTCATGTCCTCTCATCCATTCACTTATTATACTGTTTGTAGAAATAGTGTCGTCGTCAATTCCATACTAAAGTGATACAAATGATGCAAATATCATCATTTCTAATTTAAAACGGTGTTATTAAATATTAAAATGCTGAACTATTTTAAATTGTAAAAAATAATAAAAATACTAGATGCCCTACAGCGAATCTCTAAATTTATCGATAAATTCGAGATTAAAATTAAACATATACACATAAAAATTACCTCAAGTTTGCGCCAATCAAAAAATTGTTAACGAAATATGGTTCTAGGTTCAATATGTGGTATCGCCTCTTTTCTATATCCTCGTTGGATAAATATTTCAAACTTATATAAGTAATTTTATTGCACGTAACATTTACGAAATTGAGCGGGGGGCTGCAAAGTCTAACCTAACAGTTATGTGCACATTTAGCGCTAGTGGTAAAACCGTTCCACCAATGGTAATCTATCCATACAAGAGGGTACCAGAGGAAATCCGGAAATCGTTACCTCAGGGTTGGGCTTTGGGAATTTCTAAAAATGGTTGGACGACCAAAGAAAGTTTTTATGAATATATTTCGAAACATTTTTATCCGTTCCTTGTGGAAAACAACATTACTTTTCCTATAGTCTATTTTGTTGATGGTCATAGCACACACATCACTTTAAAAGTTACTGAATTATGTGTGCGTTTAACTATAATAACACTACCCTGCAAAATTTCAAAAATGTGGTGCCACTTGACAATGAATAGTTGTTTCCGAAGTAATTTTTTATGCTGAATCCGAATCTGGGCTCAGAATTGCTCTACCACGTCAGGTTTATGAGATATTCTAACCTAAAAGTGCAAAAACACTGTTTTTTGACATATTTGAGGTTATCTAGCACCACGATTTTTTTTTTCTTCAAAAGTTCATGTGTGCGATCTTATAGTACAAGTCTTCTTCTTTCAAATGCCTTTGAGTTTGCTCAAATATGTTTTTTTTCCGTCGAGATATCGCATTTTCAAAATTGCATGTTCGTGAATTTGTCGTTATACTGTATAATACACTACCTTTTATACCTCCGGTATATATGCACTTTTAGGTTAGAATATCTCATAAACCTGACGTGATAGAGCAATTCTGAGCCCAGATTCGGATTCAGCGTAAAAAACTACTTCGGAAACAACTATTCATTGTCAAGTGGCACCAAAATTTTTAAAATTTTGCAGGGTACTGTTTTTATACGGAAAAATTCACGAATATGCAAATTTGAAAATGCGATATCTCGGCGAAAAAAAATGATATTTGAGCAAACTCCACGGCAAAGAGGAAGGCTTGTACAATAAGATCCCATACTTGGGTTTTATAAAATGTAAAAACTGCATTGCTACATAACCTCAAATATGTCAAAAAACAGTGTTTTTTGCACTTTTAGGTTAGAATATCTCAAAAACCTGACGTGATAGAGCAATTCTGAGCCCGGATTCGGATCCAGCGTGAAAAATTACTTCGGAAACAACTATTCATTGTCCAGGGGCAAAATTTTGCAGGGTAGTGTAATAGCTTTGTATCCTAATGCCACTAGGATCTTACAGCCTTGCGACTACGCTGCTTTTAAACCTCTAAAAAGTTTCTGGGCTAAAAATGTTTTTCAGTGGCGAAAAGAAAACCCTGGTGCATCTTTAACCAGAGAGCATTTTGCTCCTCTGCTTTTAAAGACCTTTGATGGTTGCTTTACACGATAAATAATACAAAACGGTTTCACAGCATGCGGCCTGTATCCATGGAGGTATACTTCTATAGATTTGTCAAAATGTCTTGGTAAATCATCGGAAAATAACGTACTAAGTACAGTGCCACCAATACAATCAGAGAGTGGTTCTATAAATCCAGCTCAATTTTGTGAAATTGTCGGAAATTCCAAAATAAATACTTTTGAGCAAATTTTAAAACAACCAGAAGAATTAGAATCCCATGATAACAATTTTCAACTTTTATTCAAGCTGTTTGCTTAAACTATTAAACTATTAAAGGTCATATACCGCTTAATTGCCCAATTGAACCATTTCTCGAGGATGAAAATCAGACGAATGACAATAGCCAAAACATTAATATAAACGAAATACAAGACTTTATATATATTGAGGGCGAAAACTATATTTCCAATCCATTAGACAACCTGGTCGGAGCAGAACTGATGATAACCAACACCTTTGAAGGACGTGAGTTTACGAATACCCAAGCAGACGAAACTGTTATTCAGCCAGTTCACATTTTCCAGGAGAAAAACAACCCAATTAAATCAGTTTCATTACACGATAAATTTAACGATATGGAAGGAAGAGAATTAGTGAAAACAAACACCATAGTAACAAACAACATTGAAGAGCTTGAAGTTACCAACGCACAAATAAAGCCATTTCACATTTTCCACAATAATAAAACCCCAGTTAAATTAATCGAAAACTATTTAGATTGGCCCGAAACGCCTGTTAAAGTCGGAACACAGACTGCAACCATTCGTGCTAACATCGCCATTGTATATGCAAGCAGAAAGGGACAAGAAAATGGAAAAACAGAAACAATTATTGGAAAAGGAATGTCGTAAAGCTGCAAGAAACGAAAAAATGAAAATTAAAAAGGATCAAATGGAACTAAAACCATTAACCAAACAACAAAATACGTTGAAAAATATTACTATAAGAGCAAGAAACCTAAAACACTAAGCCTTCAAAATAAACTTTCAGCTGAAATAAAAAAAAAAGGATTATAGACAATCTAAAGCTCACGTTACCAGCAAAAATACTAGTAATAATGGTAAGCTTTACATAGGTTAGATTGTCAGTTAAATGAAACTTCTATTTTATAAATAAATTTCAGTTTGAACATTGTCAACGAAAGAAAATTTACATCTAGATGACTTTTATACAAGGCTAAAGAACACAATTCTCAATATAAGGATGCATAAAACGAACTTTCAAATACAGGTTAATAAAATATAAAACTTTTAACTGAACTCTATTTTAGATAATTGATTTCTTATAATGTCTATTTTAAATTTTCAGTACCATCTATTGCTGACGAATCTAGTCCTGAGGAAAGAGGAGAAAATAATGAAGAAAATGTTATTAAAAAACCTTTTTTAGAGTCAGTACTTGCCCATATCGGGAACAATAAAATTGCCAAAGGTGCAATGTGCTACTACCGCACATATTCCTTTTCGAAAGCACAAACTGTAGACAAAATTCAAACCGTAGCCAATGTGGGAATTAAATGTTCTACTTGCTCGAGAGAGTACCACATAAAATGCATCAATTCGTTAAGTTTACCACTATTACCTGTATTTTTATGTGGTAATTGCAATATGTAAACGTAAAGCAAACCGTCTTCATACGATACATGTTTAGCGTGTTCGTTGATAATACTAATAGTATATAATTGGTTTACTCCTCTTGGACACACCAATTTCTAAATCTATTTATATACATTTCCTACAATTGTAGTTTAATTTATTTTTATAGTTTATATTTTTATATACACTAAACAAACACTCAAGTTTTTTTTTAAATTTAACGATTAACAAAATTTGTATATTATTTATAACAATTTCTATATACAATTAACAATATTTATATTTATATACAATCCTTAAAAGGAATTCCATCAATTTGCGTTATTGATGAAGAATCTTGCGCTTTCCGCATTAACTTGTTATTTTTACAACAATAGGAAGAACTTCGTATAAATTCTTTAATTTTTATTTTTTAAGAATTGAACTCAACAAATTCTTTTTCTATTGTACGGAATTTTCGCGACTGAAAAATATTTTATTTTTGACGAATCAGCTCGCCAACTTTTCATTTTTGAATTTCGTTATAAAAGAATTTATACGCCGGACTTTTTACTACTCTCATTTCGCCACGTCGACGATATACACATACCGAAATTTCGTGGTGTTTCTGAAGTAGTCACCCGCGCCACACACTCCCCCTCCAGTGAAATCAGATTGATTTAATGATATATTCACCAAAACGCGAGGGCAATTTCGAGACTCTGCCTGATTTAGTGGTAGTCCCTGTATTTGGTTGAGAATGATGCGAAGGATCGAGATTAAAAGTCACCCTATTCGTAACCCTTCGTGTTGGAGGACAAGTTGTAGTGTTATTCTCTACATCTGTTTCCTTATTAACCGCCGAATCCTCCCTTGCCCCGGAGAGCTCAGGATTTTCAATGTAACATGGTTTAAGCCTGTCAATAGTGATTTTCTTACGCTCTCCATTTATCTTTATGTCGAAATATTTTTCGTAACGCTGTAGTACCAGGAAGGGACCTATATAAGGCGGTTGTAATGCCTTACGCAAGGAATCCGTTCGTAAGAAAACGTGCGTACAAGACTTCAATTCCTGGCTCATAAAAATCTTTTCTTGACCATGTCGTGAAGCTAAACTTGGAGAAATTTCTGCGAAATTATTTTTTAATGCTTTAACAAACTCACTTTGAGGAATGAACGGTGTGGTTGAATCGAGGAATTGTCCCGGAATGCGCAGCGAACTACCATACACCAACTCCGCCGAAGTAGTTTCGAGGTCATCGTGGTAAGTAGTTCGTAGTCCCAGGAGAATTGAAGGAAGTATGACTGTGATTGTAACTCATGATGGCCGCTTTCAAGGTCCGGTGCCAACGTTCAATCATCCCATTACATTTAGGATTGTAACTGTTGGTTCGTTTCCTTTCAAACCCTAATAGTGCCGCTAATTCCGAGAAAAGTTGGGACTCAAACTGTGGTCCCTGATCCGTAACTATAAATGAAGGCACTCCGAATCTTTCGATCCATACCGAGTAGACTGCAAATGCCTTTCGCCACGTCGACGATATACACATACCGAAATTTCGTGGTGTTTCTGAAGTAGTCACCCGCGCCACACATGTGATAGATATAACATATGATATTAAGCTAACTTTAACAAATTAACCAACGAATCTAATAATTAAGTAATACTGTGATAATAATGATAGCCTAGCTACTTATAATTTGAACTGATTTTTGTTTTTATTTAATGAATTACTTTTAAATTTTTTATTTACATTTTATTTAAGAAAATAATTATACATTTGATGTGAACTTGATTGAATAAAATGAATTTTACAATCACAATAAACATAAGATAGCTAGCTATTGTTTTAATTTGAAATCCGAATTATCTTCATATAAATAATATGTCAATAGCTGTGACAAAAAGACATGTCAACAATTATAGCAGTGTCAATAGTTGTATATATTCGACATCTTTTCGAAAATTCTAGACCAAAGCGGCAAAAATGTGTGGATCTCGAAGATAATGATGAAGATGAAGTTCTTAAAAACACGTCGCGGGTATTAAAGCTCGCCGTTGATAAAATGGAAGCTAACAACACTCTAACGGATCCAATTTCATCCGAAATTAGACAGTTTGGAAATTTCATAATGTCGAAAATGGCCCAGTTAAAAACAAAAGCAATTATTTTAAAAATTAAATTCGAAATAACGCAAATCATTTTTGATGCTCGAGCAAGAGAGCTCAAGTTTTCTTCAGATGATGATTTATCAGATGATGATTTGTGAATTAACTTTAGATTGTTTCTGACTAATATTGCCTAAGGATGACTGTGATTTTTTGTATGCCTAGATGGCTGAAATATTTTTGATTTTGCCTAAGAATGGCTGTGTTTCTTTGTTAACTATGTATATGAAATAAAATACGTATATCTATGTATAACCAAATATGTTTTGTAGTATATAATTATTTTTAATATATTTAAAAATTAAATTTTTCAATCGCTTTATCTTGCCATGGAACTGCTCCAGGACCATTGAAATATCGTAAAAATTCATTACGAACATCCACAGCATCCATCTTTGGCCTTAAGTTTATTGGTTGAAGATTGGTCATTCGAACGTTGGCTTGCCAATTACCACTTTCAATTTCTATGGTTGCCGTATTTTCTTGTTCAATGTGGAATTTTTTGATTCCTTCATGTTGCAATATAAAATTATGAAGAGCGCAGGTGGCTAAGGTAATTTGTTCTGCCTTTTGTACTCCTAATTTTATTTCTTTTTGAAGAACCTGAAACCTAAATAAATAAATTATTTAGGTACATATTCACAAATTATAAATAGGTATTTTATTTGTTTTCCTAGTTAAAGCCAGAATATTTTACAAACCTGTTTGCTAGAATTCCAAAGGCATTTTCAACAATGCGCCGTGCTCGGCTCAAACGATAATTGTAGATTTTCTCCTCTCGTGTGGAACGTTTGCCTATTGGTTTTAACAATCACGTTGTTAGCCTGCGAAAGCTTCATCGCCAATAAAAACGTAAGGTAACCTTTTTGTGGTGTTATCTTTTGGCAAAACAGCATCATCTGGAAAATCAAATACATTTGCCTCAATCCCACGACAAAGCGAACTCTGGGCCAACACGCCACCGTCGCTGATTCTGCCATTACACCCGACATCAACGTAAATAAAATTATAATTTGCATCGACTAAGGCTAAGAGGACAATGCTATTAAAACCCTTATAATTGTAAAACATCGATCCGTCGTTTTTCGATGAACGGAAAGCGATGTGCTTCCCATCGAGGGCGCCCAAATAATTGGGAAAATCCCATTGGCTATAAAAGATTTCGGCATTTGCTAACCATTCGGCTTTGCTTTGCGGTGTCTGAAATGATAAACAATAATAATTAAATTAAATAGGTACGTATTTGAAATTAAAAACTAAAATACATTTAAATATACCCCTTTAAAAGTGTCATAAATGACAGTTATTGTTTCTGAAACAATCTGTGATATAGCCGGAACCGAAATCCTGAAAGCTGGACTTAACGTTGAAAAATTTTCACCAGTGGCTAGGTATCGCAAAGTTAGCAGTAATCTAAAAATATATTTTTTATCTGTAGGCATACTCTAACGATATATCAATTGTGTACCTGGTTTTTGCTGGAATACATACATTGCCTTAAAATTGTATCTTGACGTTGGACTAGTGGTTTTATGATTTTTAATAATAAGTGTATTGCTTTGGTAAAAAGGATTAGATTTAGGTTTGGATTTAAAATTTCAGAAAGCAACCCGCAAAGATTTATTTTTGAATTTAATTTTTGTTTGATGTGTTTCATATGAAGCAAATTCTAGTGGTAGGTGTTGAAACTAAAAATCGGATTTGATTTAAGTAAATTCAAAAAATAATTGGATTTAGCTGAATCTTTTTTGAATTTATTTAATGCAATTGTTGTTGTAATTTTTTGTAAATTTACCAAAGCAGTACACTTAATATATCGAAAGACGAGGGAGTCATTCTTGCAAAATTTTTAAAAGTTTCAGGATCTTCTAGTCTTAATTCGTTAAAAACAAGGCTTTGAATATCCTTTCGTCCAAAATCTCGCATTTGTAGCCAGTTCCTTGCCCACATCGTCCTATTTTAAATTTTACGCCGCTTTAATTTTCTTTTTTTAATAATCGCAATCGTATTCGCGCATAACCCGATTAAAATTAAATTTGTTTGGTTTTCCATTTTAAATAAAGAGAAAATTAAATCGTTATTCTAACTTTTTGTTTGGCAGCTCATTCAATTTTTAGTTGTATGGTGTAGACAACGAAAAATTCAAATCTCATCAAATTACCGGGGAAAATTGTATACGATTTATTTCTCATATTGTACAACAATTAATATTGTAAGCAAATCGCATAGTGTAAAGGCACCATAAGATTTACTATTTACGTTCCGGGATTTATTAGTAAAGCATATCGCTTCTTAGTTTCAACCACCGCATTTTTTAATCGTCTGCCACAACTATTACGTGCGAAGTTAAATACGAAGAAAGTTATGAGTTTGATTAAGGATTGGTTGTTTGAAAATAAAGATATTGGCTTTATGTTTGTAAGAAAAAATAAAATTATATTTTATGTAGGGTGGTACTAAAAATTAATTTTAGTGTTAAGGTTATTCGCTACTGCCTTTTTACATAGAATAACCTATCTTCATATAGTAATTTAATTATTTTATAAATTTGTATATATTTTTAGATTTTAAGAAATAATTAAGGAAGTTGGTTCGATTCTAGTTTTAAGAAATAATTAATAGATTTGAATTGTGTTGTCATTGCAAAAGTAACTAACGGCTATACCTAGGTGGCTGTAACCAATTTTGTCATTACTAATAAACATTTTCTGTCCTGTAATGTTGTTTTTTATAAAGAGTGTAAACTAGGCTTGGCCGTACACACTACATACAATTATATTAATCAATTTTCAAAAATCTCTGCAAATATTAAAAATTATGCTTCGACTACCATACAAATTCTGATTAATGAAATTTTTTTTTCTTTTTTTATAATATTGCAGGTTGGATGGATGAGAGCATCAGATCAAACAGTATTAGCATTGCAGGGTCGTGTAGTAACACACAACGCCCGATTTAGTGTTATACATGAAGATATGCATGTATGGAAATTAAGGATAAGAAATTTACGAGAATCCGATCGAGGATGTTATATGTGCCAAATAAATGCTAGTCCAATGAAAAAACAAATAGGATGTATTGATGTTTTTGGTGAGTACATAAAAAGTATATAACTAAATGCAATAATTCACCATACAACCAGGTGTAAAAGTATTTCTTATAAAAAAAACTACTAAAGTAGTTATAAACTTTGTAGTTTGTATTTTGTATGGTAAATTAAATATTATTTTCTTATACAAGGTACATTGAGGAAACTTTAATGGTTGCAGGCGGTTTAAACTATTTTTACCGTATTATATACTCGTATATCTACATAACTATGTTGCTTCCATCGTTCTGTTAACTTGAACTAGTTTTTTTTTATGACGTTAAATATTATAAAGTTGTGTTCATATTTTATGTAGTAAATTGAGAGGTGGAGAAATTTATTTGATTTTATTTTAACAGGAATATAAATTTAGTTTTCCGTTATGATTTTTTGCACACTTATTTCATACAATTTGCAAAGTAATCATTTATCGCTATATAAGAAAGATATCACATTATAATCAAAACGCTTAGAGCTTCATTTTATCTATACAAACATGAAGTATTATATCGAATTATTACAATAAGAAATACTTGTTCTTTGGTTTATTTTTTTTATTGCTATGTTTGTACATACAATATACATGTACTAACAAATCGCCATAAGCATTAAAATTATTTCATTAAAAATAATGTACAGCACTTTGTAAATAAATGCATGTAAGACACGTCCCTGGTGGCAAAAATACTAACAACATCTTAAGAAAAACAATGACAATTCTAAAATAAGATCAAGAAAAAATATTCTATTAAATTTTTAAGATTTGTTGTGCTTAGTTTAGTAAGAAACGAGAAATAAAATGGAAAGCTTCGGAAATGAGAAAACAAAAAAAAAAAAGTTAAATTGCAAAGAAAACCTCGCAAAAATCACGTCCATAAATCTTATAATTTCATTTCAGCTTCGTGGTAAACAAAAACTTATTTATTGTATAACGAGTGTATATTCGAGTACACATTCTCGTGATTCAACCGTTTTTAAAACTATCATGGAATAATAATAGTAATAAACCGGAAAGTCTTCGATTTTTAACCGTTTAGATTTTCTTTAAATCATTTATATACGAAAAATTATTTGGTACAAAGTGGGGCGAAAAATGCTAGCAATGTTTTGCTGTGTAAGGAAAAATTTCCAGGAAAATTCATTATTTATTTATTTAATATTTGTGGTATTATTATTACAACATTATTTATTTGTTGATTCTTCATTTTTCAAGAACTAGTTTATCGCAACTTGATTATATCGTGATTTGTCCGTAATTGGTATAAAGAAAAGGCGCTTTTAGAACGAGCTATTTTTATGAGCATTTATTATTGTTTTGGCTCTTTAAGTGTAGTATATGTACATATTTTTAGATTTAGAGCAGGAATTAGTTGTGCTAAATATAAAAGAAGCACGTCTCTTAGTGCTGGATTAATGGAACAATTTCTCTTTTGCTTACGTACGGTACTGCACCTTTGTTTATTACTGAGTTTTGAAGAAATAATTTACGACCATGTTACGACCAAATGCTTTAAAATAAAAAAAACGTAGGTGATGTCTTGTGTCCCCGTAAAATTTATCATTTTGCTTTAAAAATTACATATGAGCCCGAGATACTCATCGCCTTTTTTCACTTAAGTAAAATGATCTGTGCCGATTGCGGTTAAAAGCTTAATTCCACTAAGCCAATATGAATTATACAAAATTCTTCAAATATCTGAATATAGACTTTCAAATAGCTCAATTAGAGCTTACTTACTTTCTTTGTTTTGTGCCGAATTTCCTGAAAATAAACAAACGCGAACACTCAGCTTGTAGGAAATTGCAACTCTGCAGGAGCAGGAATACCAGGGACGAAAATTAAAAACTTGTTGCCTCTCTTTCGCGGTAATCGTTCTCTATTTAGAAAGAACGAAAATTTTACTCATGTTTTACTCATATTCAAGCATTTTTTATCATTTTCACCAAATGTTCATCCAGTTTTACCAAATTTTCAGTAATTTTTCACTAATTGTTCTTGAATTTTTCATACATTTCTCTTGTCCCTGAATTTTCACTGTTCTTCCACCAAATTTTCTCCAACTTTTTAAATTTTTTATCATCCATTTTGTACTCACATATCATTTTGCTCATATTCCACATTTTTGTCACTCATTTTAACCATTTTTCACTCAAATTTCAGTTATTTCCTCCTCTCATTTTTCATTCATTTCATAACAGCCATTTTTCTATAAGTTTTCACGCAAAGTTTTACTCATTTTCTTAATTACCGATGTAACATTTCTATGGGCGCAGGTATTCATGTATCATTATACTTCATCAAGAGCAGAAAGTGCCGTTTAACCTTATTTGACGTAATGCATTTTCTTCTAGTTTGAGTTACTTTTTGTTCAAACCAATAACTTGAATAATTCAAGGATTCTCGCAAGTTGTCATTTATAGGTAATAATAGCCTTAAGCATCATGAATCAAATGGTGGGGAGGAAATGGGAAAATGAACATGTTTCATTTTGTAGAAGGAACTTGTTGAGATTGTGTCTTAAACCTGCCGTAGTACTTTATTTTTGACTTCAAAGCTGTAAATAACGAAATCACCCAAAATGTCCGAACTGTGCTATGGCTACATTCAAAAACTCGATTTTCGAATGTTGAATTGCGAGTATTTTGCAATGTGGAGATTTCTTTGAACATACATATTAGCTGAAACTAGTAGATTTTCAGTTTCATTGTTATTTTACGCAAATATTCTACGATAATTGAATTTAGGCGTTACGATAAATAAGATTATGGTTAAATTAAATTATTACATTAATGTACAAATTTAGCAAACTAATTTCTTAAATTTTTAATAATTTGTTTAGATTGCACAGATTCGAAATTAAATTTAGAAAAAAAACTATGAAGTGGGGAAAATTGTAAAAAATTACGGAAGCATTCGGGTTGCAAAACAAGAAAAACTAAACAAGAAAATGCTTTACCAATTTAGTCTTAAATAAGACTAGTCCTGAATCTGCGTAAAATCGGAATATTTAAAAAGAAACACCGTAGTTCAGGATTTTGATATAATGGGCCTGTTTTTAAAAAAAATAATTCAGTTTGAAGAAGATCCATACATAGATTCGGTTCATCATCACCAGCAGATGAAATCACCAGCAGCCTGAAAAATAATTGCACAAAGAACAACTTCAATAATAAATGTAATACAACCATCATTTCTTTTGACTTTAAAAGCCTTTACAAATTGTTATTGTTCATTATGTATACACAAACACTATTTTGACACTTATTTTATAGTAAAACAAGTACATATACCAACTTAACCCTTAAATGAAACATGTGGTCCAGTGGATCCCAGATCTTTTGCAATCGTTCATATTTAAATGTTTCCGCCGAAACAGCATCTCGTGTCCCCCCCCCCCTCCCTCGCTACAGTTGTGATATTGCACTACCTGTTCACGTACTTAGCGGCTGTGTAGAGAGGTTCAAAATCACGGTGGGGTATATTCCAATATACCAAAAAATAAAATAAAATTATCACTAAATTTGAAAGCTTCACACAGAAAATATTTAAGTATTTTTAGCTTTAAGATACATTTTTCTAGGCATATTTTTGACCCCAAACGACAGGGTTTTCATAACAAGATTATTAGCCTTATATTACCCAGCAAGAATCCCTTAAGTTTTAATCAAGGCGATTCATACTTAATATATGTTTAGCATTACGATAAGAATTCTCTTCTTCTTTTAATCAGCAACCGATTTACACCTAGAATAATGAAATTTTTATCAGAAACACACACTGCTTTACCGTAAAACTATGTCAGCTTAAACCAAAGTTTATTATTTTTATCACAAAGCGAAATATTTAGAATTTGAAGCTTTTCATTTTAAAATATTAAATAAAACAAATTCGGATAAGAAGTAGTCATATTAATCTTATGGTCAAACTTCATCGCGTTACCATAATCGTCTTACCACTAGGCGAAAGTTCGTTGTTTTAATCTATAGTATTCAATCAATGAAATATTTATTAAAACATTATTAATTGTTATAAAAAGATACAAAATTTAATTTATTCATTTTTTACAGTTTACATTAAACGAATTTAATTATTACGAGTAAGTTACAGCAATTATATTTTTAGATCAATATATGGATATAAAGAATTAAACATCAAATTCAAAATGTTTTTTAACTCTAAAGTATCTCTTATTTTCTAAAACATGTAAATGAATCGGTGGGCTCCGAAAATAGTCAGCCTCACGTATGAAAACTTCATTCAATTTTTCAACAACCTCATAACTCTTTAAATGAAAATTAAATACAATTTTATACAGAAAAACTGAAAAAAAAATGTTTGCTTCTTCATTAATTATATCAACAATTTCAAAAAGTTCTACATTAGCATCTTGTAATATTTTATTTAAAAAGAATCCAATTTGATATTTGGTGCCTTTATAAGAACAGTAGGGAAGACTATAATATGGTGAAGATATTCTTAATTTATTTAATTTTATAAATTGAAAATAATAGGCATCTTCTAAAATAAGTTTTTTATGTTTTTTAGCATCAAAATATATTTCTGAATAAGCAAAAGAATGATTAAATACTGGTTTCATAAATTTTAATGCACATTTCAAAGCTAAGCTGAGGGATATGTTTTTTCTTGATTTCGTAGCAGCAGCATACGTTTTTAGCTGCTGATGTTTTGCCTCAAATCTCATAGATGATAGATATTTTAGCGGTCCAAATTTTCTAATTGACCCTACATAATGAGTCATAAAGTGAAATTTGGGTTTTAATGCGTCTAAAAATAGAATTTGATATTGTTTATTGTGTTCAGAAATTAAATTTTCTAATTGAATTAATAGTTCGGAGTTAAAATAAGGAGAAAGGAGTGTATCAATTAAATCTAATAAAATACACAAAAACAACCAAACTGGATTTTTAGGTGGTACTTTATCACCGATCATTAAAGGTAAATAAAATACGAAAGCCTGCATTTCTCGAGCGGTCATTTTTAAATGTTTATTTTTTAAATGGTCTAATTCTATAGGCACCCCTTTGTTATTAATTTCGGAAATTCCATATACAAAATGCTGCTTGCGATAATTTAAGAAATCAATTGAAAAGTAATTTTTCTCAATAATAAAATACAATAATATTTTGCTTAAGTCATAGTGACATACTCCTTCGAACATGTCGTGCATAATATCGAAAGTAAAATTATTAGTAACATGAAAGTGTTTAATTTGATTGAGTATGGAATTTTCTTTAATACCTGAGGTTTTTTGTAATTCTATTTTGGTTTGGGTTAACATTTTCCTGTTATAATCTTCTTCAGTTCTTAAAAAGGAAAAATACTCAACAATGTCTGTTTTCATTTGTTCACTGCTCCTCAAGCAACATCGACAGTAAAAACCAGAATTAAAAGACTTGATCATTCCTAGAATTCCATTTAGACCTAAATTGTCTCCTAAAATAACAGGAACTCTAAATTTTAATCGAATTTCTGTGCCTTCCACCGTTATAATAATTCCTTTTTCATATAAAGAATTTAATTCCTCTACCAACGGAAAAACGCATCTTTGATTACCAAAATTATGAAGATCTTCCGATTTAAAAATTGATGCTACGAATATGTGATCCAATTTCGAAATACATTGCTCTGAGATAACAGGAATCGAATAATATAAAGCACACATTGACTTTGCATGTGGACCCAGAACATTATTGATTCCAAAATCATCTATATATAGAATTAATGGCAAGATTATTTCGTGGTCAATATTATGTATGCTTTTCCAAACTGAACCATTGACAATATTAATTAATTGGTCCGATTTCTCAAAAAACAGTAATCGGGTTATTGTTTGTTCTAGCATTTTAGGACTTTCGAAATATTTGCGTAGTTGAAATTTTAATGGCATTAAGATACCGGATATTTTCTCTTCAGTTAATACAGGTATGCTTTTTAGAGTAATTTCACTAATTTGGTTATTTATTGTAAATGAATAGGGGAAATTAAATAAATCTATATCAATTAAGTGTTTGAAGAATTTATGCTCTGTTTTAAAATTTGACAGTATTTCGGTAAATGTATTTTCTAATTTAGAAATTTGATTTTGAAGAATATTTTCATTAGGTACTACAACAGTTTTTAAAATTTGACTAACCTCAGTTAAAGACGATTTAACAGACTGCGAAATGATATTCTGAACAAAAAGAATATCTTTTCTATTAAAATTATCTCTATTATGCAACTCAATGTTAGCAGATAATAAATTTTTATGAAATTTTGTGCTCCAGTCATGCATAATTTCAGGAACGTCCATATTTTTACAAGGTGCTAATGAGTAACTTTGTTGACATGTGAAATCACTTACAAATATTGAATCTAAAACTTCAGTTAACTTATTAATATGTACATTCGGCTGCTTATTGGAGTCACTCTTCAGCGTTAAGTCGATTTCGTCCTTATGAATTTGATTTAAATGCCTCTTAAATTTGGCCATGGTCGAAAATGCTTGTAAACAATTATTTTGTTTACAAATAAAATAATTTGAGTATTTATGTTGATTTGAAATATGTTGCGTAAGCAAAATCACGGTCGAAAAAGTATGACCACACTGATAACAATTGTAAGTTAAATTTTGTCATTCAAAAAATTTGGTAAAATTTGATGCATGGGGATATTGATCGTAATCCGTCTCTATTTTATAAAAAAAATTCTGGATAAACTCCCAAATTTGCTCACAGTCCTTACTATACTGGAGATTTAGAGTTATGTATATTTTAAAGCAAAGATCAATAGCGTTTAGTAAATTTTCCGCTTTATAAATATATATTGCGATCCACATACACATAAAAATTAGTTTTTTGGCAATTTTTAATACCGCAAATAAATGGTTGCATTTTCAAACCTTTACTTGTGTATTTTGCAGCTCTTTGTTCAATAACATTTTCTAGATTGTTTAGGGCGTCTACAATTTGCAATTGGCCATCTTGGGAATCCTTAATACTTGGTTTCCATATTTTAGTCCCACAACGAATTCTTGCTGTCGGTTTGATTACTGCATGTAAACACTGCAGGATAATTTCATCTCGTTCATCTGAAAATGAATTTGATTTAAATATTCAAAAAATAACTTTCCATATATTATATTTATGGCGCTGCGAATAATCACCCTAAACCTAATCGTCAAAAAACCAAAAATGGAAAATAGCGGAAAATTTGATCAAAAATTGTTAAACGATTCTTCATTTTAGGTTTGGGCAATGAACAACCGTGCTGTAATTGGGCAATTGTTCACTAAGCCAAACTACCTAAAGTAACTGAATTAAAGAAAAGCTCAAAAATGTTGGGCGATTATGCATTATGGATAATCACTGAAAAAGGAAATAAACAATTGTCCAAACGAAAAATTCAAAAACCGAAAATGAAAAATCTCCAAAAATGTTGGTTAATCTTCGATATTTGCCAATTTTTGTGCAAGTGCAATCTTACAAACGTCAATTTTTTAGTGATTTTTTAATCGTTTGTTCCAAAATTAAATGGTACATAGCTTACACATGACCATTTTACATTCTTGGGCGATTTGCTTTTAGGCGATTATTCGAGTCATCTACGAGTATATGTAAATAAAATACCTTCTCCGATGTCGGCACTCGCTTCTGAAATAAGGTTTTTTGTAGAGACATCTTTAATTGCAGATCTCATTTTTTCAATAGCTGTCGGTGCAATAGCTTTCCATTCTTTAAACAAATTATTTTTTTTTGATGGATGTAACATCTCAAAATCGATATCATACTAAATAAATTAGAAAAATTTGTTTTAATTATTAAGATATTTATTTATAATTAATTTAAAATGACTTACCAATGATGGAGCCCGTGCATCTCTTAAGAGAGGCCATTCATCAAAAATTGCGTTTAGCTGATGTTTTGTCGTTGTTGACCACCTATGTTTGGATGTTGTCTTCCATAATACCTCAATTTTTTCCCATGGTTCCGAGTGACGCTGCAAAAATAACTTATCATCTTCTTTGCACTCTGGAATGCTGTCTGGCACTTGAGGTTTCATAAAGCTAAGCTGGTTTTTATTGTCAGGCTCGGAGTTTTTTTTAATTTTATGCAACACGTTCCTTTGCTTATTAAACAGCTTCCCTTTGGGATTCTTACAATTCCGTTTTTGGTAGTAAGCTTCCTAGAAAATTCATAAGTTTCATTGTAAATAGTCTGTTTCATATGTTATTCAAAATTGACAATAAATTTAAGTCGCATAAAATGTAAATAGCGAGAAAAATATATTGAATTATTGTAACGTTCCGTCTTATATCGAATATCACCCAGATCTTGAATTTTTTTTTATTTATTTCAAAACTTACTACAGCTTCGCCATCAAAAAGTCGATGAATTTCTTCCGCATAGTATTGCATTTCGCGATGAGACATTTTTTTATTGTTATTTGAATAATAATCTAGTATTGCATCGCAAATCATCTTCTGTTGGAGTTCATTTAATTTAACAACATTTTTCTTATTAAGATCGATTAAAAGCTTTCCAAATTTAGTTTTTTTTTAAATATCATCTAATTTCTATTAAAAAAAAAATTTACTTATAAATAAAAGAAAACTTAAACCAGTATCACATAAATTAAAATTGCATCAACTGCTCTGACAATTTGTACTTTAACCAGATACAAAAGTAAAATACACTAAGGCATATTGCCACCATGCAAAACTACAGACCGAATTTTTAAACGGTAATTTCCAATTTTTGACAAAATTGTTATTTCTACAATGACAAAATTAAAGAAAATGCATTTGCATCTTTTCTCGACCGACAAATCGAAATTTGTCCGAAAAAAGAAAAATGTGTTTTCTCATAATAAATGATTTTAATTTTATGACAGATTTCAGAAATTCGAACTATTTTTAAAAATTTTGTCATGGTAAAAATAACAATTTTGTGAAAAATTAGAAATGTCGGTTTAAAAATTTGATCGGCCGTTTTGCATGTGGCAATGGTTATAATGCGAAATAAATGAGTTGTAGTAAATTGTCATAACATTTGAACTAATTTGTAAAGTAAATTATACACCAAAAAAAATTTAAAAAACTATCTTGTTACATATCTATGTAGCATTAAATTGTTTAAAATAATTATTGAATTACATATTGGGCATGTTTTAACTTACTTCAAAATTCGGCTCATCGCTATCGGAAAAAAATTCTTTGGTAACATAAGAATTCGTGGACAGGGTACTCTCTGATTGAATACTGTGCATTGAACTTGAATAATTATTTTGTTTCCAAATTGTAATGGCATCATCAAATTCGATGCGGTCGATTAATTTTGTATTCGTAAATATATCATCCACATGATGTTTTTGAAGCATCTTTAAATGTTTTATTTCCAGCCCTTTCTCTGTTTAAATTCAGAAAATATTATTTATTATTCAATAGACTTTAGTATTTAATTGTATACTACGAATATAATAATGTGTGCTAAAAAATTTACCAATTTTTGATTTTAACCATCTTTTGAACCGAGGTGCGAACAAGCAAATTAAAGGCCAATAAATTCCCTTTCAGAAAATATATATTATTGTTCTACTTTAACTAATTTGTTTTGTGAAGGATTTTTCTGAGTTTCCCAAAAACATAACCAAAACAAAAGTTGTAGAATGGTTAAAATGTAAAATTCCAAAAATATGTGATATTTTTTATCAATGCTGTATAATACATAAGTATAACATAATTATATCACTGATCCCTCCACTTTCACAGTTCAACTTGCACAAAGTTGCTTTTTAACCAATGATATTTTCCGGCCTTTCGTCAACAGCCGCCATTTAACACGAATTTTAACATTAATATCGTAATTACTACTAAATTTTTAACAGGAAACTTTATAGGATTCAGAAATTACCAAAACGTGTTGAACATTTTGTCTTGGCAGTTTTCAAGGAAGCCCTTAAACCTATTGTGCCCCATTTATTAATATTTTAATAATTTATCGTGTTTCAAATTATTATTGTGATTTAGTTATACACAAATTCGACATCCACGGCATATGACCGGTACACAACTTCGCGATATTGGGGTGATCAGTGTTATGTATGTATATAATATTTATACTTATTGTATTATACAATATAGAAACACTTATATATTTATATACATACCTTTCAGAATATTATAAATCCATTCTGGGTTGGTTAAATTAAAACTAAATATTAGGTTCCTCAATTCGTCTTCTTGGTTACTTGTATCGTCACACTCAACATTCGAATTGGTCAGGTAAGACACTGAAGAAGATGGCGGTATATAACTATGTACATGAACTTTGCTCGGTGTGTTTGACGTTGAGTTGAAATCATAGTTTTCCTGCTCCGGTGGTAAATTAAATTGAAACATTTTACACAAAATTTATTTAGTAGCTGCTTTAGGTTAAAAAACACGAGATTTTTGCACACTGCACTAAAAAAACACTCTGTGTATACGAAATTACGAACTGATTATATTAAACACTTTATTAATACTAACATTCAACGTTTTCTCGAAACAAGGCAAAACGAAAGAGAAGATCAAAAAATTGAGAGTGAAAAATTACTACATTTATTATTGCGACTAGTTCATTAGGTTTTTATTTAGAGTAGGTGAAATAAAAAACCAAATCATTTACACTCTCATTTCTAATATAACGGGAATCCGGATGCAGGACAAAACGGTTATTTTTAAGTCAAATATGTTTGTTGTAAAACAAAATGAACTTGAATCAAAATTTATATTCTTGATTTACAGAAATTCTCTATATTGTTATGTTTCAATAGAAAGCGATATCGTTTCGATATTTTAACTTAAAGCGACATTCGTAGTACTTTTAAACTAAACGTATTGGAACAAAATTTGGCTTTTCTTGATTATAAAATTGAAGCGATGCATGATTAATTTGAAATTAATTGCAATAAATTAAGAATTAGTGCGTCTTGAATTAAAAGAAAATGCCTTGGTGGCAGAATTTTTGTTTTAATTTTCAAAATATCGCTTTATTTTGTTATAAAGCGAATTTCTTGATTTCATCTACCTCAAAATTTTTCTGTGTGTTCGAGAAGAAAATTTCTAATTTTCTATTTTTCTTGTATTATATAAAATTGTATGTACTGTAGTATTTTGTGGGCCGAAATTTGTTTAAGGTAGATGTACCAAATTACGAGCTAGTACATAATGCAGACTACTGGAAATAAAACGATAAAATAAGAAAACCTTAAATGCAATTTGCTTAATTCCTAAGGAAAACTATGTATTTGGTATTTGAGTATCCTAAAGGCGACTGTTCGACTTTGATTTTTTGATCCACACACTTTTGCTCAAAATATTTTTTGCCTATAAGCTCATAATTTTAGGTTTTTTGTATGATTAAATTGGCGGAGAAGGGAGAAGTATGAATCTAAAAATTCGCACAAAAAATCACCGTCGGACAGTCGGCTTAAATGTGAAGTATCAGTACAAATTTTATGTGATTTCACTTATCTATAATCTGTAATATGTTCGTTGGCCACATATCTTTAGTATGCGTACTATGGTGTTGAGTAAAACAACAACGCGCCATTCAATTTTTTGTAAGCCCATAATATTTATTATATGTGGAATTTCTCGTCAGTTCATGATTTAATGTCTCGCATGCATGTCTATTACATGATTCATAATTAATTTGATGTGTTTCAATATGCTTGTTTGATGAAAACTTGATTTTGTTAACGCACGGAATTATGTTCACAATATTTCGACCATGTACACTTTTTCATCCTTAGGACGTAATTAGAGAATATATCTATATATACTATAAAGTTCGTAGCGTAATTGTCGTAATAAGTTGATGAATTTTTTGATTGATTGGTTTTAAGATAATGTTTATACTATAAAGGTAGGCCTGACATAATTACGTACCTAGATTTTTTTTACAGAATTTAAATTTTTGTGGGTTGTAACAACTGATGCTTGGAAAATAATGAGGTCATCTTCGATTTACCAAAGTAACTCTTTTTAAGTTTATTTGATGTATCATGTAAATAGTTATTTAGTATCTACTGCAAAATACATGATAAATACGATAAATGATATATTTTTAAACTATATTTAGCTAGCACCAAATTGCGTTCTATGTTATTGGCTCATCTGTAATTGTGTGCTATGGGCCGCAATTAGGAATTCTATGTATGATATTACGTTCTATCGCATAATTTTCGACCATTTAGAGTAGACGTTACTGTGAATTACAATGAAAGAAAGAAAAAGAAAGATAAACAAAGGAGAATAACGGGAAACAATTTTGAATTTGTTCTCTTTCTTTGCATTTCATTCATTTTCCTGCGTTAACGAGGTATAGTCTCTGTGTAGTGTAAAGTGTTATTGTGTATAAAATACGTTTTAGATAATTTAACGTAATATAAATAATTTTTAATAACCTAAGTAATATAGTGTAATTTATTAAGTTAAATAATACGTGTTATTTGACCCAGGTTGTCAAAAGTAATAAATGAACCAAGTTTGAATATACTCAAGTATATACATATTTCATATATTTCTAGTTTTATAAAGTACATACAACACATTAAGTCACGAAAAACATATTCGCCCGAAGCGTTGTCAGAAGCTCTTGACTTGGTGAAACATGGAACTATGACTCCATATAAAGCATCTAAAATTTATCACATACCCAAAAAGACATTATTAGATAAGGTCAAAAATAAATACACAAAGCAGTCAACTGCAGGGGCGCCCACCATACTCAGCTCATCTGAAGAAGACCTTATTGTAAAATGGGTGCAGCATTTAGCAGAAATTGGATTTCCAATTATAAAAGATCAACTCATTTACACAGTATCAAAACTTGTAAAAAACCTTAATCGTCCTAATAAGTTTAAAAATGAATTGCCAGGCCGACATTGGTACGAATGATTTTTAACTAGAAATCCTACCATATGTCAAAGAGTCACACAGACATTGACTACGACGCGAGTTTCTGTTAATGAAGGAAAGATTAGAGCATGGTTTGAAAGAGTCCATAACTACCTAGAAGAAAAAAATCTCCTCGAAGTACTCCAAGACTCTTCGCGAATTTTTAACTGCGATGAATCAGCATTTTTCCTTTGTCCAGAAGGTCAGGGTGTTTTAGTAAGGAAGTGTGCTAAGCCAGTATATAGCAGGTCAGGCAACGATGAGAAAGAATGTCTCACGCTATGCCTCGGAGCGTCTACTGATGGAAAATTAATGCCTATATTTACATTGTTTCCGTATAAAAGATCTCACAACATTACTTGCAAAATATCCAAAAAAAAATGGGCAATCAGTAGGTCCGATAGTGGATGGATGACATGTCAAACGTTTTACGAATATGTCACAAATGTTTTTCACCCATTCCTGATAAAAGAAAATATCAAGAAACCAATAGTTTTATTTTTGGACAGCTATTCATCTCATTTATCTTTACCTTTGAGTGAATTTTGTAGAGATAACGGAATCATTTTAACAGTTATATTACCAAATTCGACCCATCTATTGCAGCCCATGGATGTAGCTGTTTTCCACAGTCTCAAGAGTATGTAACGATCTGCCATCTGCGCTCTGGCTTATAGAATGAAAAAAAACACTATTGAGTTGATGTCAGCAGATGTAGATGGCAGAATCGTTCACAAAAAGGAATTCAACTAAACGAAATAAAAAAACAAGAGAAAAAAAACAACAGAAACGAATGAGGTGGGATATGACGTAAAGAAAAAAAAAAATAAAATAACTTTCTTTTTGGTTTGGCATCGGACGACAGCGGTCATATTCTTGTACATATACCTTAGACGCATGGTTATAAATAAACGAAATACCACTGATATAAAGTACCTGGATATAGCATCAGAAAATTTTAATACCAAATCAAGCAGTATGAAATGGTACAAGTTTTTAATAAGACCATCTCGCTCATTTTTATATACTCCTCTGCCTCTAATGAGACACAAGTTGTATAGAACCGTACTCAAATAAATAGAATGGCGAAAATTATTCGAACATGAATGTTTTAACATAAAACTTACATAAAACTTAAAAAATGTTTTTAAAATATTAACAATAGTTAATTAGTTTTAATTCTATCACGTTTTTTTACCTATTTTTAAAAAATATTAACAATATTTGTCAATAATTAACCCTTAATATTTTAAATACACACCTGGATGTACAAACAAAATGGCAAAAATTTTCGACATAAATGTCACAACCACAACACTAAACAAAAATTTAATGAAGCGCGTGTTTGTTTATTAGTTAATTTTAGTTTGTTTATTTAAAAATAAGTGAAAAATACGCCAATGAACCTGGTTGGGAATTATTATATTCTAGCAAATTCACGGATGCTAAGTAGTATTATCGCTGTAAAAAAGGTGTTGTTAACGTTTTATTACATAAGTTGATTGAAGGTCGCAAGATCAGCTGTTGATTTTAGATAAGTATAAGTTATGTGGAGTATTAAATTAAGAATTAATTCTTTGTGATTTATTATCTTTTCTAAGAATCGGATTGCGGCCCATCCATCAGTTGTAACAATAAGGGTTTCTGTGCATTAATCGTATGTCGAACTCCAGATTTGCAACTATGTAAACAGTTTTTAAACGACTTTTTATGAGTTTGTACCACCAGTTGATGTTAGATATCGTATATCGACAAATATAATTACCTGCTTTAAATATATGTGATAATATCATAGCTGGGATCAAAGCTACGACAAATGTCAGTTTATCACAGTTTTTATCACCAAATGTGATATAGCACCACTAAATGACCATGCAGAAAATTATTCAGCTATCAGTCAAACTCTTTATTTTATTCTATCACATTGTGAGGATCGAAATTATATTGAGACACGGAACACCATTTATGAATTTAATTTTTAACCAGATTAATAGCCAGCAGTACTAACCAATATTCGCTAATTTTCAACCAAATCACCAAATTATTTAATATTAACACTTTGCCGAGGTTTATTCTATCGGAGAGAACACTAAATCAAATGTTTGCTAGTCACGTAAGTAAAGTATTGATCATCATACGGACTAAAGTTATAAAAATTTCTTTACGTTTTAGGTATGAGTTTAATGATGTTAACAAGGCGAAACACACAAAACTTGTTTCCCAAATAGTCTTTAATTTTATAAGATTAATGGTCCTTTTGAAAGTAGCATTATACAAAAGTAGCATAAACAAACAAACAAATGAAACGCAGTGTTACAGTATATAAGTAAAATAATTTTATTTATTACATTAATAGAATTAAATTTAATAATTTTTTTATTATATACTACTCATATTTATTTACATTATACATATTTAATAAATTTTTAATTATATTCTACTCATTACGAAATATTTTCAATCTACTTAATTGTTGTCGTATGTGTGTCGTATTTTTTTCATTAATTTTTCACGATATTTGTAAAAATTTTATTTTTATGAAACATTTTATAATAACTTTCGCTAATTTATATATATGGTTATTATCAATTTCCGTATCAAATTGATGATCATATAGTGCTGGAAACATTTCACCTATTTTAAGATCCTGTAAGATTCTTAACGCTAGTCTCTTATCTTGATGTTTCTTCTTAAAATCTATATTAGCACTTTTAAAATACTGGTTTGTAATGATGCAAAGGTCAGTAACGTCCTCCTCTTGTTTTAAAAAATAATAAATTAAGTGCTGTTGTGTGGGCCTCACCATATTCGGAATACATCGCATTAATGCATTCGGTGCATTTAATTATTTTTCTTGCCATCCTGACGACGTAACCACTTATATATCCGATGACATTTTCTTGGAAGGCTGATATGGTGTTTTGTCGCAGGAATTCTGAGACAAGCTGGTTTTCCTCACCCTGGTAAGTTTCATCTTCAATGTCAAACATATCTATGGGATATTCAACATCACCTGTTTGAATAAAAATAATTATGTATTAAGTTATGTTTTTGTTTAATTTGGTTTTAACTACTTACCCTCGTTTCTAGATAGCGGAAGATTACGTACAGCATCTAACAATTCCGTCTCATCAGCTTCACCTATATTGCCGCTAAAGCTTCTAACTTTGCTATGAATTAAAAGCTGTTTATAACCAGCAATGAATTGCCTTGATGTCGGGTTATTATTCGTACCACTTCTGGAACGCATTGCGCAAAAAAATAATTCCAGGTGGTCTTGGCTCAGCTTATACGTCAATATATAATTTAAATAATTGGATTCAATCAAATCTTCATACAAACTTTCAAGAATGTTTAGGCCTAAGTAAAGACCCAGAAAACCAGTCGCTTTGTTTGTATCAAAAATTGATACACCAGAGTTTAATTTGATGCCAGATAAATACTGAGAAATTAACGTTATATTTGGCAACCAGCGATCCTTGTTATTTTTACGGAGGGGCGCTTTAAGGCCTTGACCAAAAGGATTGCGAGAGTTTAATAGGTCGAATGCAATGTTTACGGATTGGCTCAATGTTTGAGCTGCCAGTGACACTTTCATTTTTTTCTTTTCAAATTCCACATGTGATTTGGAAAGTTTATTGCCTAACTTAAATCCCTCCTTCGTTTGAAGATTGTATAAAGCATCGATAAATTTCCATTTAACTATGCCCTCTGACGTATGAAGAGCTTTTTCAGAGTACAATCTGTTTCTTATCAATTTCAGCATATGGGATGGATCGGGAAGTATATAAATCTTTTGCAGAGGATTTTCTGAAAAATATTGAAAAAATTAGTTGATTTATATAGTTATGTACATATTATTTCAAATTTTCATACCTTTGAAATGAAACCATGGTTTAGGATCCTTTACGTTCAGCACAGCCCCAAGTTTTTCAAACATATTTTGATTCGATATTAGGCCGTCACAGGTCAGTGATACGACCTTAGCGCCTGCCTCCGATAATTTTTCAATAGCAATTGAAACTATTTCGACTTTCATTGATGCGAATATGCCATTGATGAGGAAATAAGCTATTGGAATTTTCCAGTGCTCTCTCATTCCAACCGCCATGAGTCCCAAAGCTTCTACTGCCTCCTTCTCACAATCTGTTGGGTAATCAATCCCCATGTCGATTTGCCCAATTAAACGACCACCAACCAACTCCGTTTTGCGCATGATAGACATTTCATCCATCATCAAGGTTACACACAATTCTTGTCCTTCCTTTTTATATGATTCCGCTTTGCTTCTAATTGCGCTTATAGCTGGTTCTGTGAATCCAGGTGTGCCATCCACTTTGGAGTACCATAACGTAAGACTGTTTTTGGATGTGGTAAGGCACATTTAAAAACATCGCGCACGTAATTGAATGCCTTTGGCGAGTAAAAATGCAGAGTATGTGCAAACGTTTTTATTTCATTGGAATATTTTGCTTTAATAATTTTGTCCATTGATTCATTAGACGCATACCGCTTAAATAGTGCGACAGGAACCTCTTTCGCTGAACATTTAATTATATTTGCCGTTTCTTCATCCACTAATCTTTCACTCCTTAACTTCGCCAATATGTCGGTAATTGACGTAATTTTTTCTAGTTTTCTTTTTAGCTGCCGTTTTAAATTATGAATTTGCATATATTTTTCTGCAATAAACGGGCCTCTAATTTTAAATATTTGTTCGCAGGAACATCTTCAGAAGTAGAAGCCGCGTATAAATTGGTTGTGTTAAATCCTGTTGCCGTTGATGGTCTTTAATATTCTGCACACACAGCTAGCGGTTTATTGTAATTAAATCCATGTGACGTGCTTGGTCGGTTTTCATCGAAACTAGATTCAATAGGACTGAACTCAAATTGAGATCCAACTGATAATCCACTAATCGAAGATGTTGAACCGCTTATGTTTGACAACTCTAAATCTTGAAGCAGTTCTATCTCTTCTGAATCTAGGAAACTTTCCTAAAATATTTATGAATTTTATATTATTTTGTAAACTACATTATTTTTAAATAATGAATAAATAATAATAATAATGAATAATAACTCACCTCATTTGGCTAAGTTGATGTGGAATTATTGTGTTTATATTATCTAAATCAGATGCCTCCGCCTTTAACTGAAAATATGTTTTGTTAATTAACTGATTTTAACTAAAACCTATTTTTAAACTATTATACATACTTCAATTACATTTACATTGATTGGTACCGCGTTTTTGGAATTAAGAAGAAATCTATTTCCTTTTAGTGTTAAGAAATGAGGTGAAAAATGTAACGAACAAACGCGCAACTCATGGTATTGTTCTTGTAACTGATAACTTATTCCCAAATTGTCACACCATATCACTTTTTGGAAATCTGTAAAACATAATTGTGTTGGTTTTATTTTATCACTTTCTTGTTTTGCGGATTAGCAGTTACGGTTATACTTACGTGAATAATGTTACATTAGGGTCTTGATTCCTCCGCTTTGTCTTACAATCCGCCACCACACACTTAGAAATGCATTTTTTTTTAATAGAATTTTTCAAATTTTGCCACATATTCATGGTTGGTATGGATAAAAACTATAGCTCTTATTAATTATTTTTTTGTTTTTTATCACTAAATTAACACTCACTATTGTTATATTACGAACTAACTAGCTTTACCAAATAATAACTAAAACTATTTCTATAAACTATTTCTTAAATTTAATTTATGGTTAATAATTTTAGTATTAAAAAGCACAAAACGAGAACACTAACCAAAATTTAAAACCGAATAGAGATGCGATTTAATGAAAGTACAAATCTATAATGACTGTCTTCAACTATTTTATGTACTTGGAAATTTAAGTAATGTTATAAGATAAGTGGTCCTAGTCTGGTTTTCCCCGGGTAGAACACAAGATAATTAACACAGTGCAATAAAATAAAATTGTTTTACAGGTAGAATTTAAAATATCCGCCCTCGAACTTAAAACAACGATTTATTTGAAATCTATAGAAATATTATTTACATACATAAATATTATTAGGGGGATAATATAACAATAATAAAACAAAATGTAATAGTATTTGTAATTAAAACAATCCCTCATATAAAAATAAAAAACTCATTTATTATTTTACTATCCGTAAATATTCATTTTATTTAGGTCAGGTAACAATTTTTAAAGTAAACCTAACGTACGTACTTATAAAAATCATCTTTTATGCCTATATCATATTTAACGAAATGTACTAATCTAACATTACACAAAAAATTATAAATCTATTGTAAACGTCGTTATTTTATTTTTAAAAAATTGATTTTCGAAAATTCGAATTTGAAAAAAGAGAAAGAAAATTTTATTGTCTCTGTCACACAATGAGACATTACTTTTTTCTACCATATATTTTTCAACATGTTCCCTCCATGTATTTGAACTCAGTGCGAAATACATAATACGGATACAGGAAACACAAAAATACACATAATCTACTGCAGCTGGCGAAGGAAATAAATCGTAAGTTAAAATCGTTTTAATAGATAACAAAAAAAAAAAAAAAACTAAAAGAAACGGTGTGAATCTGCATAATATGTATATGGTGGACAGTGAATGGTGTCAATAGCCATAAATTAAAATAATAATATACGTGTAGATCGTGCGTCACGCCAGAACATTCGATTTGTTTGTGGTTTCCTTCATTTATTGCCGCGTACAGTGCATTTTTTTGTGTGTGAATCAATAAAAACCAATTTCGGATTATTAAACCAAATGGGAAAATAAGAAAAACCATCTGATCAACGCGAATATAGTGCGTGCATATACAACCGACCATTTTCTGTTCTGTTAACCATTTCGTGGTGGACCCACGACGAAGTGAATCCAACGTAACAAGGTGTGTTCCTGTAGATACACGAACGAATAAAAACACAGCATCATCGGTGTATATGGTACTTACCTGTTCACCAAATCCAAGACGCGTTCCTGCTAATAACTACCACACCAGGAAGAAGACGGAAACCAGAGGGAGAAAAGAACCGTATCGTATCCTTTGCAAAAATCAATTTTTTTTTTGTTGTATTTGTAATTTATTATTATTATTTTTTTGTTGTATGAATTATTATTATTATGTATTATATTTCTTAATTTTTTTTTATATTTATATCAATTAACATATTTTCCGCTCATAGTTCAGCGACGGATCGTCCGTCACACAACCACCAATTCGTCTAATTAATTTTCATTACAGGTCTGACTGGCGTACGTCGAACTCTTCGTCACCTCCTCAGATTCAGAAACGGGATCAAAACCAACTTTTATTTTATGTGGTATGACGTTGAATGATCTGCAGTTGTGCTGTGTGTTTAAAAAATTATTGTTTTTCTTTGAGTAACGTAAATTAACTAGATATTGTTTTTGATTTGTTTAACTCTTTATTTTCAATTTTTATGTTTTTGTTCTCAACAATTTAAATATTTTCTTCGATTGATATGTCATCAATAAAGAAATTTTTTTTGTAAATCGCTTTAAACGAATTAGGATGTCGTTTTAATTGAATTTTTTTTTCAGGTGTTGAGTATCATGGGTTGAGTTAGGTCGAGATATAGACATGTTAGTGCAGCTTTCATGGCTCCGGTAGATCCAGCATAACCCCACCCCAAGACTGAGCATTAGCCGGCAAAATGCTGCAGCTGGGTCATCTACCGGGGTAATTCTGTTAGCGCTGATCTGACTTTGACAGTGAATCTCATAGTCAGGTCTTCGTTACAAGTTCTTGGAGAAAAAAGTATATTCTTGGAGAATAGAAAAGATGGACGTCGTTTAAAACGTGAATAGTTTGTATCACTACTTGAAGGTTTTATTGAATCAACACTCAAACCGGAAATAATTCAAAATAGATTTCATTCATGTGGATTATTTCGAAACGAAGATTCGGGTGCTAACACCTCCACTAATGTAGATAACTATGGGCAACCATAATTAAACCAAGGGAACTTATACGAATTTGCAAACTTATTAGATAAAAGGTTAGGAAATGTCAAATTAAATACATTTTTGTGGCGATGAATGGATAGGAGATATAAAAGATGAGAATTTATATTACTTCTGGAAAAGCGTTAAAACTGATTTGGATAATAATACCAAAAATGTCACAGTTATCGATCTAGAAGTACAAGAGAATGGAAGCCTAGTCATTTTAATTCCAAACGCGAAAAAAACCATACCCGAATTGAATAATGATTCCACAAAAGAAAACTGTATAATTGTAGATGAATTATTGGATGAAAATGACACACCAGATCTTCTGGAAAACAATGAGGACAATATGAACAGGAAAGATCTAATGATTGTTAAAAACAGTCCAAGAGCTGCACCTTCTTCATCAGGAAATCTGAAAACCACAGTTGTATCCGTATCCAGTCAAATAGCTGAGAAAAACATACAAGTGAGTGGTTCAAAAGCATCAGAATTTCCAACTCCATTTAAAAATGCATTTTTTTTGGCCACAAACTTCAACATCAAATGATATAAAGAAACGGATTAAAAGAAAATTAACTCCGACAGTGGCAACAGCCGATGAATACATCGAATATCAAAGGCGTATCGAAGATGAAAAACGGTCAAAACTGGAAAAGATTGAATTGAAAAATTAAACCAAAGAGGCTAAAGGAAATATCAACCAGAAAGGAAATAAGATATCCCTTAAAACATCTATAGTGAATCCACACTTTCTATATTAGTGGGAGAGTATGTAGTCATTACATATGAGGGACAACATTTTCCCGGAATTGTTACGAAGGTGGTTAATGAGGAGCCAATTAAATACGAAGTGAAAACGATGACTATGAGCGGGATTAATTGGCGTTGGCCTGATCAAGATGATATCTTAATGTATGATGCCACAGACATATTAAAAAAAATAAACCCTCCTATAATGCTAAATAATCGAGGAGTCTATGTCATTAAAGATTTCGACATGTGATTTATTTCAAGAAATTTTGAAATTTGAAATATTTAATAATTAATAATAATTATTGACCCTGAACTCAAATTGGACACGAGATACACCATAAACAATTTTTTAGACCTGCGCCTTCAATTTGGACAACCAATACATAAAACGACGATTTCATTTTGACTAAGGCGATTCAACCGGACACGAGATATTTTAAAACAACCAGTACAATATATGTATGGGTTTTGGCATCTAAATCTTTATTACGAATTATCACACGAACAAGTGTACAGAGATTAAAGTTTAGATCGAACCCATTGGCGACATCTTTGTTCACCAACCTTAATTTCAATGTGTTGAGCTTCATTTTTAAAATATGTATCACATTCAACGTGTTCCAGATATTTTTTCGACACCATTCTTCTATTGGAATGTGCTTTACGGCCATCAATTTATTGACCTTCCAAAGAAGAGACAGAAAACAATCTACCAAAAGAATTTAGGCCGCACTTAACAAGTGTCCGTTTCCGTTTAGTGTTGGATAGCTTATAGCATTGAAATTCAAATCCAAATTCCAGTATGTTTGAATTGCAAAATTTTATCTGATTCGCAATATAAAGGTAAATATACGGCTAAATACTTAATTTCAGTATCTCCTGCTGGCCTTATAACCTATATTGGTAAAGGATATGGTGGCAGATCCTCAGACAAATTTGTAGTGATTAAGAAGAAAGTATTGGACTTGTTTGAAAAGGACGCGGTGATGAAAGGCATTATATTTATACGACCAGCATTCCTCCTTCAAAAAAAGCATTTTTTTGCAACGGAATGTGACGAAAATGTGAACATAGCGAAAGCGAGGATGCACGTTGAAAGGGCAATTGGAAAAATGAAAGTTTTCGACATTTTATAGCAACCAGTAGAAAGCACTTTGGTTTATTATTTAGATGAAATTGTAAACATAACATCTGGTGTAGTTAATATGTCAAATCCGATTTTACCTGAAAACAAATTTTAATTTTGGGCAAAAAAAAAACATTTACCAGCATTTTACAATTCCCATTTAAAATTCAACTAATAAATTGATGGAATTCAGTCTTATGTAATTAAAAACTTATAAATACAATATTATATAATAAACCTTTAACCTTTCAGTTCAGTCTTAGTATGATAAGTAAGTACTTAGATTTTTTCTAAATAATACAACGCAACTAAAATTCGCTTACCCCTCGATCCACAATAATCTAAAAGGTCACCAAAATTTACTTTAATTTGGATATAATTTTCTGTATCGAAGAGCATTATTATAAATACAAAGTTAAAGCAATTAACTTACAACATAATAATTGAAAGAAAATGTCTTAAAGCGTGATCAAAGTTCTAATGTTATCATTTACACTAAAAAAAATTGTGTCGGTAGTTGGAAGTAGTGCAAGAGGATTTTCAATGAAAAATTTATCGGGTAGCTTGATTGTTTGACCATAAACCATTTCCGCTGGAAAATATCAAATGAAAAATTATCAGAAATATTCATTTTCAGCTATACTTATTTGGCCTATAGCACAAATCTCGACATACGGCTGGTCTTCAAATGTCTACTACAGTTAGTGGACATTATGTCGAGTCGACATCATAAGAGACATTTACAGCCACTCAAGGTTCCTAAGTGCCATTTTGGTTTTTGGAAATTGAAGATGGTGGCTGAGATATGTCAGGTAGAATATATGGACATTAAATATATCTTAAATATATGTGTATATGTATATAAAAATATTTATGTAATTTATTTATATGTGCATATGTTTACATGCAGCATTATTGAAATTATACTGTTATTTAAATTTAGTACCCATGTTGTAAATAAGATCATGGTAAAAAAAATCCAAAATTACTAAATGTTGGATACATCAGAAAAACCATAGAAATTAAAACTTCAAACAATCTATAGTGGATGCCATCCATCCAAAAAAAAAGAGTAAGCTTCGTTTGATAATGAAAAAGTTGGAATTAACGAAAGAAAACATCATCTAGCATACAAAAATATAGCGTCTCTATGGATTGAGGGAACATAAAAAACACAAATTCTATATAAGTTTTATCATACATACATACATAGATATATTTATGTTGAGGAGCAGTTCTAACGAAAAGTTCCATTTAATTTTTTTCTTTTTTTTTTTTCATGTTACATCTTGCATTTTCCGCATTAAAAATAGCACACAAAACATGAAAAACTAACCAAAGAAGGCAAAACTATATAACGTAACAAGATAAATTTTGTCTTTACTGCTGCTGCTGTTGGTTGTCTCTCTATATGGTTTTGTTGGTATTCGTTTCATGTAATTTTTTATTTTTTAAATTCAATGTGTAGCTTTAGAGAATTGGTGGATTGTGTTGAAATTATTTTCTATGAATAAAGAACATAGTCAAATGTCAATAGCTTTCTTTATTATTATTGTTGTTTGTTGTTGTTGTGAAATTTGTTCGAGAAGCTATTCTGCATTTTATGTATCTTTTCTCGTTTTACTATTATTGAATTTTATTGTTTGTTGGTTTCGTTCTATGTGATTGAAATCTACAAAGTTATAAATTAAATTGACCTTTTTTAATGTATTCGTCTTTACATGTAACTCCCTAGCAATAATAGTATCACACACATTATATCGCCTCATTAACGACATCCTGTTTTATCTTTTTTTTTTTTTGTAAAACTATCAAACCTCAAATGATTTAGATATTCAATTAAATACTATTTTGTCACAAATAGTATTTAATTTGAATATAATTACATCATCATTAACTAAATCCTCTATGTATATACACTACACCCCATTCACATAAATAATTTATAAAAAAATGTCCCTTTCAGGAGTTTATTTAATTTAAAATTTCAAGCCAAATACTAATTTAATTAGAAACCTATTTCAGGTCTATACACCAGAGTCCTAACATATATGTTAAAAACACGAGTACAGTCCCAGTTGTAGGTAGCTTTTTATCAATTTAAATCAGGTAGATTATTAAAATAAAAACACGTCCTTTTGATATATAGTATGTATATGTGTACATAATCCGTATACGTAATTTTAGGTTAGGATTTATTTAGTTTTGTTTTTTTAATTATAAATTTTGTTTTCTTTCATTATAAATTAAAGGTATAATATACTAGAGGCTAGGATTTCAAACTTTTCTAGTTTACAAAAAAAAAATGAAACACAGAAAAGGAAACAGGATTAAATATGGTTATTGTGTAATGCAAGACAGTAAATATCAAGTATTCTAAATATTTAGCAGCATGAAGAATAACGGACAATGATATGTATCAGGTGCCTTGGGCGTTTTTATTAATATGTGTATACGTAAGCTTATTCGAAAAGGTAAATATTATTTTTGAAACTATAAACATAGTATGTATGTACACATCAAAGAGCATAGGGAGATAATACACCTGAAGTTAGTTGAACTTTACATAGATTATTTTAAAAATAAAGAATTTGTAGTTATGTATGTATGTATGTATGTGTGAAAAACAGGTAACATATTATTTTAAAGTTATGCCTCGTTGAAGATGGGATGGAAACGTTGTGTAGCATCAAAATAGTTATTTAAATCCATTTTTCAAATTCGTAACAAAATTTTCTTACACCTACAGCTGTGTTTCATCAAGACTGAACATTTCTGAAGGATATTTTCATTTTAACAGGATTCGCATTTTAAGAGATGCATACATAGTTTAATAAAAACTGAACAAATTTAGTTGAAAGAACATCTAGCTAAAAATTCACCATTACATTACATCGTGCGTAAAAAGTTGTATACTCAGGCGCTCCCTACATGGAACTTAAACTGACAATTTTCTAGGAATAATATTTAGCAAAGTGCACTAATTAATCCATTTTCCAGACATGACAATTTAAAGGAGGAATTTATACCAATTTTGAAATTTTATATGGACCTTTCATTGAAATAAATTTTCTTAGGCTCCCCACATGAAAAT
This sequence comes from Tipula helvola, assembly GCA_963556165.1. Lineage (NCBI taxonomy): Eukaryota > Metazoa > Arthropoda > Insecta > Diptera > Tipulidae > Tipula > Tipula helvola. The sequence goes on from OY744481.1 coordinate 288,239,611, forward strand.
TTACCTAATAAATCTTATACAAAGACCCATATACTTTCATTGAAACGAATATTGTTACTTGTTCTAGTGATAACTATTGGCAAGGCACACTTATTGAATCACTTTCCAGACATGACTCTTTATTGGTTGAATTTATACAAACTTTTAAATTTTGTACGGGCTCTTCATTCAAACGAATTGCCCCGACTCTGCAAGACTCTCCCCAAATGAATCATGACCTGATAATTTTTCCAGGGATAATCATTCCCACTAATTGAACCACTTTCCAGAATTTTTTTTTAATTTTTATTTTATTTTAATTAGGGTGGGAGTTTGTAGCCCAGAGCACTGCGACCATTGAGGCCTATTGTGCATCCCTAGAGGTTCGTTTAGATATAGGTATATGTCCTTGATAAATGCCGTTACCTGATGCATATCCAGTGGGTCGGCATTAGGCCACTGAGTTGTGTGCGCATTGAGAAGCTTGAATTTTTTTAGGATGATAGAATCGCATGTGAAAAGTACGTGTTCAGATGTCTCATTACCGCAGTCACAGAATCTGCACTGGTAAGGGATCTTAGGGATTGGCGATCCACCCTCGGTGCCTCTCCCAGACGTATAATATTATTATTGAGTAATTTCTTGGCCTGTCTCATCCCAATGGAGGACTCCCAGAGTAATTTCCTATGGTCCCTTATACCATCTGCCAAATGGGTTTTTGAAAAAGCGATACTAGGACTGGGGCCCAGGAAATCTCGGCTTGCTACCATTTTTGCACAACGGTCTGCTGCCTCATTTCCCTTAATGGTGTATTGGCCAGGAGACCACCAAAGTGTGACTTTGTTTGCATTAACCCAGTTCCAATAAATTGCAGTAGCAGCTCCAGATCAATTTCGAGTTGAACACTGAAGCTCCTAAGGCTAGCAGAGCTGCCTGGCTGTCCGAGATTATATAGATCTCGGTCTTCTTATATTTCTTTTTGAGACATTAAAGCACACATACCACAATAGCAAGGGTATCTGCCTGAAAAACTGTGGGGATGCTATACCCAGTGGTATGCATAGTTCTAGATCGGGCCTGACTATCCCTGCACCGGCACCCCATGTGTCTTTGATATGAGATAATATTCTCTACCAGTGCCCTATCCAGCAACCTGATGGTAAAATTCCTCCGATAGTCGACTGTCCTTACCATCAAATCTGATAGTTGGATCAATTCCTCCTTAAGATTTAATTTATGTAGGATACTGTTGTGTCCTGGCCTTATGGTTTTAATTTTTGCAGTAATTTTTAGGTTCAGACCTCTTGAACCGGCTACTTTTTTAATGTGTAGGTGCAGTGGTGAGAGCCCCAGTATTCCCTCAAGGGCAGCTGTTGGACAAGTCCTCATTGCCCCAGTTGCACCCAGACAAATTAACCTCTGGATCTTGTCCAGTATTCTCCGTTCACCAGTCTGCTCCGTCTTTGGTCACCACATAGACACCGCGTAAGAGACCATGGGTCTTATGACGGCCCGTTAGAGCCAAACCAACATTTGTGGGCTCAGTCCCCATGTTCTGCCAATCATTATTTGGCAGGTGAAGTAGGCCTTATTGGCCTTTTTTGTGCTATGATTTAAGTGGGAATTCCATGTCAATTGTTGATCAAGTACGACACCCAGATATTTAACCTCCGTCGACAGTTGGAGAGTATCGGCAGGAGGACAGTTTTCCTCCGGTTAGTAAAGAGAGTGCAGTTGACCTTATTAGGATTTACCGTAAGACCCACCTTCGTGCACGAATAATTTACTACCTCTAGTCCTTGTTGCATTCTTTCCCCTACTGTATTTGCGAATCTGCCCCTAATCATCAAGACTAGGTCGTCCGCATAAGTTATGTTTGAGAAGTCTAGATTTCTCAGTCTGGTAAGTAATTGATCCATCACAATCAACCATAATAAGAGAGAGAGGAAACCTCCCTGGGGCTGCCGCTGGTGGCCGCTATGGTGATGGTTTTGTCTCCAAAAGAGGCTGTAATCCACCTGTTTTTCAGCATGTTTATTATCTACCTTACGGTGGAGGGGACTATGCCCCTTGATAGTGATTGTTCCTGAATTACCTCGAAACTAGTATTATCAAAAGCTCCCTGGATATCAATGAAGGAGCATAGTAATAATTCTTTATTCCGGAGCATATCTTCGATTTCCAATTTCAGTTCGTGTAGAGCTGTTTCTGTCGATTTCCCTGCTTGGTATACGTGCTGATAGAGTTTAGAGGGTATCTTTGGAGGGTGTTGGATCTAATACAAAGTCCCAGAATTTTCTCCATGATTTTCAGTAGAAATGATGTGAGGCTAATAGGTCTATAAGACCTAATCTCCTCTGAGGATTTTATTCCCGCTTTTGAACATATTCCAAACTGTAACTGGCTCTGAAGAGTATAGTAAGATAAGGCAGCAAAGTCTGCAGGCCTTGTTGTAGAAAGGCCGGATATATGCAGTCCCCTCCCGGTGATTTGAAAGGTCCAAAAGATTTGACTGCATAGCTTATCCGTTCCGGCGTAAAAACTGCCTCGAGAATTTTTGAGCCCCCTTTAGAACCAGATACGGATGTACACTACTTGCGTTGGATTCCTCCTGATCCCTCAGTATAATACATTCTGGGAAGTGACACGCCGTAGGTAATTTGCCTATTTTCTTACAGAAGTCTTTCCAGCTTAATCTTTTGCTCTGCCTGAGGGCTATATTATATTTGGTAAGGGAATACTGATAGGTAGTCCAATCGTTCGTCCTCTTAGCCGTATTAAAAAGTTTGCGGACATTTCTTCTAATGTTTTCCAAGTTTTGGTTCCACAGGAACATCCCTTGTGCCTATGACCAATGGTGAGCTTGAGTGGTAGGCATTAATTATTGCCTCTGTAACTTTATTCGCTACTCTGTCGAGGTCTTCGACAGAATTTTTTGAGGTCTGTAGACCAGCTAAGTTATCCAAAAGTATATCGTTATAGACTGGCCAGTTGGTGCCAAAATTTCGGCAATGCCCAGTTTGATCTCCGGGAATGCTTATTCGGTAATCTCCAGCCTGATGGCCTTCACCGCATTACTATAAGTAGTGGCCGCGCCGGTCCTGTTCTTGGGGCAACTCTCCGTATTGTGGCCCTCTGTGACATCTTTTGGGGCGGCTTCCAGTGCCTTTGGTGAAGGACTGGAAACTTTCCCTTTCTTTGCTGCAATCCCTTGTGGGTAGAGTCGTCATCCGACCTGCTTCTTTTATTTGCTTGGACAATCCTGTCCCTGATCTTCTCCTTGTATTGCTGCAAGGGAGCGTCGCGGGGGACCCCTGACCGAATTAGATGGGACAGGCGTCTCGACACGGCCTTACTGAGGCGTGTTCTCCTCTTTAGTGTCTCTTCGAGCTCCAATTCCTCAAAGTCATTGTTAATTTCGGCCGTTGTCGACGTGGATAGGGTATCCATTTCAGGCAATAGAATGCCATGTACATGAGAGCCTTCAGGAGCAGGGCCTGACTGGTCCTTGGCATCTTCTGAGATTGGTGCGTTTGAAGGAGCACCACCCTTATTATTTTTGTTAATTAATGAATCCATAAAGTTTTGATTTGTTTGAGGAATGAAAGGTCCACCACGGCAGCGCCTCTTGCCGTGATAAGGCTGATTGAATCCGGAGGTCGCCTGGTATCCGGAATTTGTGCTAGCGACAAACTAACCCTTAGATAGATTTTTTTTTTTTTTTCAAGGTTTATGCGATCCTTTAGCGTCGTACTTTAGCTTGTTGTTCGGTAAACGAGCCAACAGTTACCGGAGGTCACCACGAGGAGGTAGTACGTACACTTCGCGCAGACCGTGGGCCCACAGACATGACTGCCTAAAACATGACCAGAATAGCCAGCTGGAGCTCACCCTAAAGGAAGGTTACGGAGCTGGTACATAGCTTTATTCGCCAGACCTCCACTTTCCAGACATGATTGATTGATTCATTTCTAATGTACGACCAAGCATTTAGCAGAATCTCCCAGTAATTCTAAAAATTGTTTACACCTGGATACCCTTATTTACATAATCTTGGAACAATTGGATAAATGGTCAAATTAGGATTGAGATCGGTACGGTTACAAATAACTTGGCGATCAATAGTTAGTAGATTAGCTAAGCACGACACACATTTCTTTTTTTATGTTTTTGTTTTTGGTTCCTGCTTTCCATTCCTTGCCATCCTAAAGTAAATTAATAATTTAATTAGTACTGGCTTCCCGGAGTTTCGTCTAAACCAAATTTTTAAATAATTTGTTCTTCTTCCGTTCTGCTTAATAAGTTACATAAATTAGAGCTATTAACTCTGGATCTCTTTCATTTCCGGTTTCCTCCTCTCCTTCATTTCCATCTCATAAAATTCTCTTTAACTTCTGTTTCTTTAAATTTCCTCCACGTTAGTTAGTACCTATTACTCCCGCCACCTTTCTTCCTCTGGCCATTTTTGATTGCTTATTTAATAATCTGCACTCTAAAATAACCCTACTCAAGTTTCTGAAACAAATTAAGTTTACTATCTGTATTTATTATATTGTGTTATGTTGTAAATATTGGAGTGGTAAGATGATTTAATAATTCTGCTTACAACCACTGTTCTCTTACTTTCTTTTAATAACGCTCCCAATTTCTGCTGCCACTTCTATGTTTTCAAATACTTGTTAAAACTCCAATCTGCAATATAACGCAGTCTTCCTTTATGTTTACGCTAAATGGCCTTATTAGCTATTAACTAAGGGGTGGCTCACGAAGTCAGCTACTACGTCCCAACGTCTTTGAGTCTCTTCTCCCTTCAACTCAGACCCCCTTCTCGGTACTCCTGCCCCGGCCCATATACACAGTAAAAATCACTGCTTAATGAATACATATTAATTTGCCTCTCTACTGGGGAAAACCCCGAAATTTGGACGGAATGATGTCTCTCGATGTAATATAATTCAGGTTAAAAACAATTTTTTTTGTTTTTTTTTTTGACAGGTGTACATAACATAAAAATAGAGCATTAAGTGTAATTGCACAATTATTATAGTTATTCATCAATAAATCTGCGATAAATACAAACGCCTTTAAGAAAAACTCAGATCTATGCATTCTACAAAACAAAGACAAAACTGCAATGACCAACTTGAAACAATTTGCTGTATACCAACGTGATGAAGCGCTCCATTATCTAGTGGATAATTTTGTTTTTGTTTTTTTTTATGTTAGACATGTAATAAGCATATAATCGAAACCAGTTAGACAGAATGTGCAAATGTCAGAAAAAAATGAATTCATAAGCATAACTGCTGTTTGCATTATCTGGAAAATATTTAAACTTACTATTTACAATCATTTTTTATAACTTGCCGTGATAATTCCTTAAAACCGAATAAAACCCCAAAAACGAAAAAATTGCCAGAAACGGAATTCTTGTCCGGTTCCCATCTTTGGGATTTTTCACTGTACCCAAAAACACCACCGATAGATGGCATACTAATCCCCATTATTTCCTCATGTCAGCATTCGTTTTCATAACCTAAAATACTTTTGCCATTTGTGCATGCAGTAATTTCTTAATATTAAAATCATTAAAATTTTGTAGCTAAGTTATTAGCACACTAAGTGGAAATTCCAACAAGTTTGTTGGTACACTAACACTAAAATTCATTTCAGTTAAATTCAAATTTACAATCCACTAAGTGAATGATATGGCAACTGCCTATTCAATAGAATAATTCATCAGTTTCAAACTGCATAATTCTCAGTCCCCTTGCTGCTCAGCCAGTGATCTCCGGTCTGGAATTGTTAATTTCATTTCCACTCTTCTTACTGATTATTTCCCACACAGTACTGAATTCCTGTCCTCGTATATATGATTCAAATGAAATTTCGCTTCAGACTGAAAGTCAATTAATATTTAGGTAAATATACACATCCCATTTCTAAACCCGTATAGTTAAATGATACTATATAAACTGCAATGCTTTTTTACCGCAAAAAATTAAACCACTTACCAGACATGAAACTTTAAAGGCTGAAATTAATATTCACGGGCCCCTCATAGGAAACTAAACCTGACAATTTTTCTATATGGATAACTATAATTGGCGAGGCACACTAGTTAAACCATTTTCTAGACATGGAACTTTAAGGATTGAATTTTTACAAATTTTTAAATTTTATATGCGTCTTTCATTCAAACTAAAGTTTTCGCTTCCCACTTGACCCTACCATTTTTATAGAGATAATGATTAGCTAGGTACATTATTTGAACCGCATTCCAGATACGACACTTTAAATTATGAACAAATACATTTTTTTAAATTAATACTGGCTTTTTATTGAAACGAATTTTTGCGGCTCCTCACTTGAATATTCACTTGTTGATTTTTCTTGTAATAACTATTGACCACGGTAATTTTATACAAATTTTTAAATTCTATATGGGCCTTTGATTCAAACGAATTTTCCAGGGCTAACCAAATGAACCTTGACCTCTTACGTTTTATACTACCACGTTTTCAACCTCTCCATTTAAAAGTTAACCTGATTCTTTTTCCAGAAAGAATTATTGGTAAGGCACACTAATTGAGCTACATGATACTTCAAAGGTTGATTGTATATTGTAAAATTTGCAGAATTCAAGGAATTTGTAGTATTTTTAAAAATTGTCGAATTTAAGAAGAAAACAATTTTTATGTTACCAAAATTTATAGAACTCTGTCAGTTAAAACAATTTATAGAACTTAAAGAATATACAAAATTTAATAAATTTATAAAACTTTATAAATTATTTTATAAACTTACCGAATTTTTTACCTGCTGCAACCGAAAGGTGCAAGTCTGGGGAGTCCCCTATGACAGCGCTTAAACTGGAAGGATTTTACTGACAGCCTCTCTTGTAATGATGAACACTAGAACATTAAGCTTTCGTGAATTTAAAACTGTCGTAGGGATTCTCGGGCCACACAGCCTTTTTGGATAGACTGCAAGAAGGCTGGGTTTAGAGGCAAATGACTTCTGTAGAAGCTGTTTGGACAAGGAGCAGGAAGGGACTATGGTTCACTTCTTTTGCTCACGTCCGGCATTAGCACTCAGAAATACTAACTAACAGCATAAATACTTAGCTCAAGATGGACAACCTGTTGGATCTTGAAAACAGTAAAGTGCGCTATGTTCTACGCCACCTAAATAGCCCTAACCTAACCTAACCTACCAAATTTTTAGGCTTTATAGAATTCATAGAAATAATAAAATTTATAGGATTTACAGAATTTATTCGATTTATAGAATTTAAACAATTTATTGAATATGTAAAATTTATAAAAATTAAAGAATTTTTAGAAATACTAAAATTTATAGAATTTACTAAATTTATAAAAATTATGGAATTTTTAAAATAAGTCAAATTTGAGTTTGTAGAATTTATACAACCCATTGAATCTAAAAAAATATAAAGTATTTATAAAATTGGTCCAGATTATTATATACTTTATAGAATTTATAAAATCTTTATTATTTTTAGAATTTATAGACCTTTGTGAAGTTAGCCCAAAATTTTATCCCCGAAAACTTAAAAAGTAGCATATGGCAATACCTAAAAAAAAATGACTATCATGACATTTTATTTAGCTTTAATATCAAAAAAGATAATAATTACTTGAAATTGTAAAAAAACGTTAAATTGAAAAAGGAAAAAAGAATATAAATGGCGGATAGTAGAAAATTAGTAAACATAGAAATTAATACCATTTTAATCATGTCATGTCACAAATAAAATTTTTGGAAGAACCATGTCAATTATTATTTCTTACATATAATTTATATAGCTCTCATCCCCGAAAAATATTACTGTCGCGATAGTCAAAATACACTATTCCAAGAAACAATTTTTTTATTTACAATGTGGTTCAGCTTTCTTGTGATAAAGGTAATAAGCGTTAGTCCCTTGAAGTCAGAAAATATTTGTTGGCCGGCTCAGATGAATACAGCAATAGATAGAGGATGGTTTAACGTATTTGTTGTGAAATTTATAGAATTTTTGTATGTCGGTGATCTGAGATACAGTCCCAACAAATACATTAAACCATCTGTAACGAGACCGACACCAGGTATCGGCCTGTTAACAGAAATTTTGTTTCCTCACTCAGAGGCTTTGGACGGTCATCTTTGGCCGGCTAAGCTCAGTGGATTGGGGTGGGGTTTCCCAAAGCTTAAGTGAGTCTTGCTAGACCGTTTGGATTAGGATTAAGGGAAAAAAATTAAAGGAATAATAAAATGAAGAGATAAGGAAAGGAAACAAGGCATGGACCTACTCACCATAGAATGCTACAACAGCACTTACCAATTCATCTTTAAAAAAAAAATGTTTAAGCTCTCATTCTGAAATGCAAAAATGAAGCGAACAATATGAAAATGTAAAACCGAGAAAAACCAAAAAAAAAAAAAAAATTAATAAAGAAACCAAAAGTGTATGATAATTATTATAATAGGTAATTGAACAATGTTTATTGAAGAAAATGATGAATGTAAAAAAAAATACAAGATAAAGAAGAGAAAATTACATTATTTAATAAGTACTATCTAACTAACCCCCATGACGTCACAGTATCTTAAATTAAAGTATTTATACAAAAAAAAAATTTAAGAAAATTTTAACTAAGATAATATGCAATTTCACAAAATCTTAATGCATATAAGAAAATATGTAAAAGATATTATTTTGCACTTAACTAAACAATATAATAAAAATAATATAATAATATTAAAATTATGTATAAAAGAAAACCTGATTATTGCACGTTGGTATGGCCATACTTGTGGTTGTTGAAAATTATGTACCCCATTTTGGGACACAAATGGTTTTTGTACAATATAATTTAATGTTTGTTTTTGTTTTCAAAAAGCACTGAGTATAACTTTTACCGTTTCAAGAACTAAATTTTCTTGTATTAATTATTTGTAATTTAATAGGATTTAATTTCCAAATTACTAAATAAAACGGTTCACTTTTATCACTGTTCTGTTTGTTTTTGTATTTGTTTTTGATTTATCACTTAGCACTTTTGTATGTTTTTTTTTTTTTTCCATAAATAATATTTTAATTTTCTTTTAATCTGTTTAAGACGTTCACTAGTCCACAGATTTTTTTATTCACCATATCAACTTAAGTAATATATTTTGGCCAACGCCTTATACACCGTAACACAACAAATCCGGAACAGTATAATTTCTTAAAATGGCACCCGTTATCAATAATGTACATATAAAGTTAATTATTATTTTGGTATATTTTATATTTTAGGTTTTAAGCACATTTGATATTACAGACATAATTGTTCTATCGGTTCTTTTAGGCGACCAGATACACCTTTTTAATCAAATTCACTAACACCATATTTTTATTTTAGTTATACATATTATAGTTTTAAGTTATTTTTATCTTTAATTTTGCTATTTTTAATTTCTATTTAACTACAATTACCCATCTTAATTTTAAATTCAATCTTGCAGTCCAACACAATAGAATTGAATCAGGTGATTTCACAACTTAAACTAAAATTACCGTTACAAATATAAAAATTAATTATGAAAATATTTTAAGTTTTGTTAATTTTCTCACTGAAGGATTATCTTATTTTTACATGTGTAATCTTAATTATGTTAGATATAATTATTAAATATCAAAAACATGATTTAAGAGGTACATATTATATAATTAGATACACTTTATTAACGTGTAAATTATCACCATCTAGTAATTTTTAGAAGGAACCGCGTTTTTCACCCCAAAAAAAAAATTTATTAAAGATAACAATCATTCACAGCAGATTTGCAGCTCAGAATTTTTTTTTTTATTTTATTTTTTTTTTATCTTAAAAATAATTGTTGTACACTTGACAATAATTAGAAATAGACTGTCCCGATCTTTCCAAAAACGTGATATTTATTAACAATCCAACCAAAAAACAAAAAAAAAAAATACAGTATGAATCACCTCACCCAATAAAAAAAATTTTTCCCAGCGAACGGGTTAATCCTAACAAAATTTCAATTTCTCAACAACAAAATATTTTCCGCGTTTTTTTCATGTTCGGTCTGTTCTGGGCATACGTAATAATCAATTAACACAACAACCATGTCAGAGGTATCAAACCCACATAACGTTGGAACGATAAGCAAATGCTTGCCGTTACAAATCGTGGGGACGACTCACACCCAGGAGATGTCTCAAAGCCGGGCATGTTTTGTAATAAAAAAAATGAATTAACTATACTAAGTTTTCAAGTCCTTAAAATGATAAATTCCCAAGATATTATTTTTTTCGTCTGCAACTTCACAGGCTACGTTTCCCACCAACTTAGTAACCACACATTTCACGAATTTAGGTGCAAGCTTTGCAGCGTATTGTTCAACCGCCTTACTTGGCTTAAAATTTCTAACAAACACTGTTTGCCCAATAGTAATTTTAGGAGGTCGGGTTTTTAAATCATATCTATTTTTACCCTGAGCTGCCGCTTTAGTAAGATTATTTTGCACATCTTCATAAACTTTATGGAGATATTCCGGTTTTTCTGCACTTTGAAGGTGATTTCCACCAAATTGATAAGCCTGTCGCAACAGTTCATACACGGAACCATGCGAAACGGCATGCTGACCAAAAACAATGAAGTGAGGTGAATACTGTGAGGAATCATGTATTACATTGCGAAGAGCATGAGTTATGGCAGACAGATTTGAATCCCAGACTCGCTGATCGGATTTAATATACGCCCGCAAAGATGCTAATAAAGTGCGATTAACTCGCTCGGATGCATTTCCTTGCGGCGAATATTTTGCCGTAAAAACATGCTTAACGCCATACTTCTTGCACAGATTCTGAACGAGTAACGATTCAAACTGCTTGCCGTTGTCGGTAAGAATAACCTCAGGTACTCCGAACATTAAAATTAGTTGAGACTCCAAAAATTTGCACACTTCAATAGCAGTTGCCTGTCGAACTGGTTTAGTGATAACAAATTTGGAGAAATGGTCAAGAGCAATCAATATTCCAGTATTACCATCTTTTGTGCGCGGATACGGTCCCAAAAAATCTAAATAAACTCTCTGGAATGGCCGAAATGTCATAGGAAGAGATCCAAGTGGAGGTTTGCATATCTGGTTCGTAGGCTTAATGGTTTTACAGATTTCACAAGAATTTATAAAATGAGTTACATCTGATGTGATAGTGGGCCAGTAATAATACCGCCGAATGAGCTCGATGGTTTTGGTGATACCCAGATGAGCAGCAGTGGGAGGACAATGAGCTGAAGTCAGTAAACTAATTCGAAGAGACTCAGGAATAAGGAGTTTGTAAAGAGGAATATCCGGTAGCACAGCTTGACTTGATGATAAAGTTATATAAATTAAATTTTCCACTGTAAAAAGGTTTATTTTTTTGTGAGAATGTTGCAAAGAAAGAGCTAGTTGTTCATAATCAGGGTCACGAAAAGCCGGAGAAGAGGTGTCTACATGTAATGGGGAATCTATTGAAGGTAGCTGAATAACATCCAGAGATTCAATTTCAATCCTAGATAATGCATCAGGGACTGCATTTTGGGATCCTTTCCTGAATTCAATATCAAAATTGAACCCCTGAAGCTTTAAGCTCCAGCGCGCAAGTCGACCAGTGGCATCTTTGAGAGACATTAGCCATTTAAGGCTTGCATGGTCTGTTATGACCGTGAAAGGTAGACCCTCTACGTATAATCTAAATTTTTTTATGGCTTCTATGGCGGCTAAACACTCTTGTTCGGTAACCGAATAATTACGTTGCGCAGCATTTAATTTCTTCGACATATAGGCTATAGGCCTATCATTCCCCTCTGAATCTCTTTGAAATAGTACAGCCCCTATCCCAGTAGAGCTGGCATCACACTGAATAAAAAAGTGTTCTTTGAAATTAGGAGTCACCAGCACAGGTGCTGTGGCTAGAGAATTTTTCAAAGTGTTAAAAGCTGCTTCAGCTTCTTCGGACCACACAAACTTGCGATTTTTTTTCAGTAGAGATGAGAGAGGAGCTGACAAAGTAGAGTACCCGCTAATGAATCGGCGATACCATCCCGTGACGCCAAGAAATCTCCTCATTTCTCGAATGTTTTTCGGTTTAGGGAATTTGAGAATGGCCTCAACCTTGCCCGGATTTGGTTCCAATCCTCGCTCACCAACCACATAACCCAGGTATTCGATCTCTTTCAGAAGAAACTTGCTTTTCTGCACATTTATCGTCAGCCCAGCTTTTGTCAGCCTGTCAGCGACATCCTGAAGCAACGATAAATGCTCATCAAAGTCAGCAGTAGTTACAAGTAAGTCATCCAGATAAACGAATACCCGATCATGTAGTTGATGAGGAATCACGCTGGACATCAATCTACACAAGGTCTGAGGCGCATTACAAAGACCGAAGGGCATAACTTTAAATTGATATAATGGTCGCCCCGGGATGGTAAACGCTGTCTTTTCTTTCGAGGCTGGATCCAAAGGTATTTGCCAAAAGGCATCCTTTAGATCCAGACTCGAAATAAAACGGGTACGATCCAACCTACTAAGCAAACCGTCAATCAGTGGCAATGGGAATGCATCCTTTTTAGTTACCTGATTCAACCGACGGGCGTCAAGACAAAGTCGAACCCCACCATCCTTCCTCGGCACGATCGCCATTGGGGAGCTCCATCCGCTGTGGCTTTCTTCTATGACATCCAAAGCAATCATTCGGTCTATCTCTTTGTATATTTGTTGTTGTTTAGCTGGTGATACCGCATAATGACGCAGTTTAATGGGCTGAGCATCCCCAACGTCGATCGTGTGATTAAGTAGGTGAGTCCGGCCCAATCCAAGACGCTCGGAACTAGGGAAAAGTTTCACCACGGCTTGTAATCTGTGATGCTGAATATCCGAGAGCTTATGCTGATTGCTGTCGGGAGACGTATGATTTAGACTAAGAGAATCAGGTAAAGTCGACGCAAGAGATGAAATTAGTGAAGGTTTGATTCCAAATTTTTGCCAAAAATCACATCCTAAGTAAAGCGGTTGCTGTAAATCTGGAACAATGAATAGTTTCATATCAAGAAGTTTATGGTTATATGAGATTTGAGTATTTACGAAACCATGAATTTTAAGAGGAGAACCATTAGCAATTTGAACAAAAGCAGGTATTGGATGAAGAGGTAAATTATGATCCTTAATGAAAAGGAGAGCATCGCTGCCTAACGCAGAAATGTTAGCCCCGCTATCCAGCAAACCCTTAATCTCTGTACCATTAATGGAAACAGTTGCATAGGGACGATTGTCTTCAAGAAACTCAATGGAACTACAAAATTTAGTTTGAGAAATTTTTCGATACATTTGCTGTCGTGATTTAAAATAAGTAAGGGAGCGACGAATCCGGTATTTAGATTTTGCAATTGTTAAAGGCGTTTTTATTGCAGCCTTTATTTCGGTGGAAGAGTAGTTGATGGTATTAAATTTGGATTTGGGGATGTCTGAACGATTTGTATTGGAGAACGACTCGACCCGCCAGTTGACGTCTCCTTGGTCTGGTTTAAAGGCGGCAATTTTCCGTTACAAACAAGACAATGCGGTTTCAATACATTTCGTGTCCCACAACCATAACAAAATATGTGAGTACGCACAAGATCACAATCCATATAAGGGTGACCCACTCGTCGACAATTCCAACAAATGGTAGAAGCTGAAGGTGGTAATTGATTTTGAGATATCCTTGTAGTGTTAGGTAGAGTTGATTGCAAAGCCTCTACATTAAACGAATTTACGGGTGGTAACTCTGATGCCTGTGAAGATAAAGGTGGTTGATGAACCTTGGAAGTGGAAGGCTCAACAATTAGGGGTTGTGTTGTAACCTGTGCATACCCACTAAAATCTGTATTTTCACGAACTCCCATTTCATTTATTCGCCCAACATGAGAAAGCCTTTGCACTACCTGTTCCGGAACCATTCCGACACTTCTCCAAACGTCTTCTGTAGCTACACAGATACTGACTAACTCTGCAACAGATGCTATTTGTCTACCTGCCAAGTGGACCTGTAACCCAGCTCGCATATTTTTCTTGAGAATCTCCAGAATTTGGATATCTGAAAATGGGACTTTTAAAGGAATAGATAAATTTATTATATCATAATAAAATTCTGTGAATGATTCTCTTGGACGTTGTTTTCGTGCATCAATAAGCCGTACAATATCGACATCAGTGCGTCGATCTTGGAAGCGATGTGTGAAAGCCATTTTAAATTGATTCCAGTCACAATTCGGATATTTTTCCAGCACTAGCCAGTAATGTTCGCCTGCCGAACCTTTCAACAGAGATGGCATATCATTGATCAATTGTGTTAATGGTATATGATTGGTCTTAGCCATATACTCAGCACGATAGAGAAATCTTTCTACAGCTAGCCCGGATGCAGATCCGTCGAACGAGATACCCCATTTATGTACAGGTGTTTTAAGTGATGAATACTCAGGAGGCTTCCGAGAAGGAAGTCCGTCAAGGTCCGGTGGCCTCACGTCGCCTGTTGTGGTCGGTATTGTGAGTTCATTCACCTGAGTTTGTGTACCAAGATTTTGGGGTAACGGAGCATCCATAGGTGGTTGTTTATTTTGAATAAAATTACCCATATTTGGCAGACCAATAGGAGGGTAAGTTACGGGTGGAGCTACCGGCAGTCGAGGTGGAAAGACATATGATGGTTGAGAAACAGAGAACGGGTTTAACGGTAAATATGGGTAGCTGTAAGAAAACGGGAATAATGACGGTTGGTTTTGAAAATTGTGAAAAGTAGGGATATTTGGATGAGACGGTGACGAATGGTGTACAACCGGTGGCTCTGACCTGGGTGGTGGTACCTGCTGCCTACCATCATTTATGCCTAATGATTGCCCCACTTCATTACTAGACTGGCTTGTAGTATTTTCATTTAGAATTTGCGAATTTGGGTTAGTCTGATTATTAAGCGGATTAGTATTAGTTTTTTATAGAAAACTCAGTATTTTCAGATTCTAATCTTGATTCCTCCCACTGTGCAGGTTGTGGTGCCTCTAACATTAAGTCCAATAGGTCTTCTTGGTCGATTTGTGTGGTACTAAGATCAAGCAAAGCCTCCTGTAAGGTCTGCTCATTGGCCGTAAATCGTCGACATACTCCTAACAGGACATCACAACTTTGTACTAGTTTGCGGGCTGGAATTTTGATTGCGTCAAGGGTGGAAATTCGTTCACCTCGTGCTTTTAAATGGTATAATTAGAAAGTAAAGCGGAATATTCCTCCGGGTTAATATTTGGATTTTGAATACAATTCAACAGCTTAATTTGTAAATGTTGCAGCTTAAAAGCACAGGTAGTTACTTCATTGTGGGGATGGATCAAAGCTTGCTTATGAGGCTGATTTGGTTTATCCATTAGTAAAGCTTCTTCTTTTACTAAGGCTTCCTCTAGTTTTTGCTTTTGGGACTCTAATTCACCTTCAAGATGACGGATTTCAAATTCAATGGATAATTCATCTTTAGATAAATCCTGAGTGCGCATTTTAAAAGTTGCCATGATTACTTATTGACTTTGTATAAAATTAAATTATTTATAAAATTTCGTAAATTATAACTTAAATGCTTGAAGAGTAGAAAAAAAAAATATTTCAATTTGGTTAACTAATTAATGTTTAAATTCATTAATAATATTTTAATATCACTATTTATTGACATGATTGTTTATAATTAATCTAGAAATTCGCAACCACAAAAAAAATGTATATCTAATTAAATTAATGTACGATATTTATTACTAAAATAAAAGAAAAAAAACGAATGTACAACAATTATCAAATATATGATAGAAATAAAAGATGAAGTTGGTAAGGCTTCGTCCGCAGCAATTCCGATAAATTTTTTTTTTTTTTTTTTTTTAATGTGAGTTGGCCCCTGCCTTGGGGAGAGAAAGGAAATTAAACACAAATCTGGAGAACTAACAAGTGAATCAACATTACAAGTTAATATAATGAAAGCACTTGCGCCAGAATTTTGAAATTGGATTAACAAGAGTGTCCTACTAGAGTCACCAAATGAGTCTATGAGACGAAAATATTTCGACCAGATGCAATTAATGACAGCAAGACACTCTATATACAAATTTAAATGCAATGACTGTGTTAATAAATAAAACCACAACGCAAACACTAAAGTCAATATTCAAAAGAATAGAAGCAGTGCGATTGTGCTTCTACCGAATTAACACAGTTTAGAAAAATAAAAAAAAACTGAATAAAACTAACAACTGAATCAACAAAGCTTAATTTTGGATGCAGCTGCGCGTTCGGGATGAATTGAAGTAAAAAAAATAAAAAACTGGGATATAGAAAGTGAATTTAAATTAATAAAAAAAAATGAACAACTAAGTAATTAAATTTAAGAAAAAGTAAAATAAAAATCACTGTAATTAATCTGAAACTTAGCTCGGATGAAACCACAAGGCAAACATTTTAATCGACACTAATTCAAGTGGAAGGAAATGCGATTGTGATTACATCAAATTACCATAGTTCAGCAGGGCATTGAAAACAAAAAAAAAAATCAATTAGAATTACTTTAAAAAAAAATTATTTAACCGGATTGCGTGCCACTGTAGAGACAGTGCACAATTTATAAAAAGGAAAAGGATAGGGAAAGGAAAGCCAACGTAGTTTGGGCGCCCACTGTAACGAGACCGACACCAGGTATCGGCCTGTTAACAGAAATTTTGTTTCCTCACTCAGAGGCTTTGGACGGTCATCTTTGGCCGGCTAAGCTCAGTGGATTGGGGTGGGGTTTCCCAAAGCTTAAGTGAGTCTTGCTAGACCGTTTGGATTAGGATTAAGGGAAAAAAATTAAAGGAATAATAAAATGAAGAGATAAGGAAAGGAAACAAGGCATGG